>VHKM01000647.1:0-231351 GCA_007210695.1 Neogobius melanostomus
TACAAAACTCATGGCGTGCATCCGAAACCATTAAATTGAGCTCTAAGTACTAACACTAGCAACTAATCCTTAACCTTTATGGTCACTGTTAGATCTCTATGCAGTTATGATGAACTTAGAGCTTCAGCAGCATATTGCCCATTCCACCGTCCTTACCCAGGGGAAGGGAAGTGACATCACCAACACTGTTCTTTCCTTTTCTTTAAAGTTCGTGCGGCCAAACAAAAGCGCATTACCCGCCCACCTACTGTTATATTTGTTCCAACAACAACATAGTGTCAAATAAAGAATTTAAGGAGAAAAAAAAATAACATCCAAATGATCCTTCACATTTCCCTTTATTTTATCTGCACAGCAGTTTCATAAAGCTACAGTTGCAATTAGCCATGTGGCTTAAGTTTTCTTACTAAATGAAGCAAAAGCACAAATGCTTCATTTAGTCCATTTACTGAGGGGCTCTTTAACCATGTGACTGAGCTGTGGGGACGACAACATGTATTTTGTCGCTTTATAAAGTTTTGGCTTGTGAGATCTTATTTTATTATTATTAGATGTGCACCTGTCATTCAACAGTGGTTGCGCATGAATCACTCGAGGGTGGGGGCGAGGGGGCGGGGAGATTGGCGCAGTGGCTTATGGATGGCACATAGCTCCTAATCGCCAGTGATTAGCTCAGAGGTTCCTATGCTGAAGTGGCTATGATAGTTAGCCATCAGAGGTCCTATTGCTAAATGGCTATGTAGTTAGATCAGAGTCCCTATGCTAAAGTGGCTATGATTAGTTAGCATCAGAGGTCCCTATGCTAAAGTGGCATGTAGTTAGCATCAGAGGTTCCTATGCTAAGTGGCTATTGTTAGCATCAGACGGTTCCTTATGCTGAAGTGGCTTTGATAGTTAGCTCCAGAGGTTCCTATGCTAAGTGGGCTTATGATAGTTAGCATCAGAGGTTCCTATGCTAAAGTGGCTTATGAATGTTGATTCAGAGGTTCCTATGCTGAAGTGGCTTTGGATAGTTAGCATCAGAGGTTCCTATGCTGAAAGTGCTGATAGTTAGCATCAGAGGTTCCTATGCTGAAGTGGCTTTGATAGTTAGCATCAGAGGTCCCTATGCTAAAGTGGCTATGATAGTTAGCTCAGAGGTCCCTATGCTTAAGTGGCTATGATAGTTAGCATCAGAGTTTCCTATGCTGAAGTGGCTATGATAGTTAGCATCAGAGGTTTCCTATGCTAAGTGGCTATGTAGTTAGCATCAGAGTTCCTAGTGAAGTGGCTTATGATAGGTTAGCTCAGAGGTTCTATGCTAAAGTGCATGATAGTTAGCTCAGAGTCCCTATGCTAAAGTGGGCTATGATAGTTAGCATCAGAGGTCCTATGTAAAGTGGCTATGATAGTATAGCATCAGAGGTTCCTATGACTAAAGTGGCTATGATAGTGCATCAGAGCCCTATGTAAAGTGGTATATAGTTAGCATCAGGGTCCCTATGCAAAGTGGCTATGATAGTTAGCATTAGAGGGTCCCTATGCTAAGTGGCTAGATAGTTAGCTCAGAGGATCCCATATGCAAAGATGGGCTATGTTGTTAGATCAGAGGTCCCTATTGCTAAAAGTGGCTATGTGTTAGCATCAGAGGTCCCTAATGCTAAAGTGGCTATGATATTTGCATCAGAGGTTCCCTATGCTAAAGTGGCTATGCAGTTAAGCATCAGAGGTCCCTATGCTTAAGGGCTAATGATAGTTAGCTCAGAGTCCTGATGTTAAGTGGCTTATGATAGTTAGCATCAGAGGTCCCTATGCTAAGTGGCTTGATAGTTAGCATACACGCGCTTTCCCTAAATCTTCCTAAACTGGAAAGCCCAATTATCGGAGGCTTCTCGTCATGCAGACGATGAGCACATTCGGTTTGCGTAAGACCTCTTACCAATTTACTGTTTCGGATGGGCAACAGACTTTCAACGACTGTCTCCCTCATGTCACTCTCTTCTCTGGGCTGTGCTGAAAACGGGTTAGAACAGGACATAAATATTGAGATGTGCTGGGCGTGAGTTGTCAGTGTGTTTTAGAGAACTAGAGCTGAAACTATTATTGACAAAAAATACGTTGCGAGGTGCGGCGCTGAGCCGCGAAAACGGCGCTTGGATCTGACCACAAGGTTTATTTATAGATCGTACAAAACTGTCGACTTGTTGACTCATGGTCCCGTGTTATGAGGCCGAATAATAAAAAATAAAAGAGCGAATCCCCCCCCCCCCCCCCCCCCTCTTGACATGGCCTGGTTTACGCACGTCTTCAACTCTGTAGAGGAAAAACAGCCCAAACTCTGTACGATGTTTAATTCACTGAGATTTTATCCAGGAAGACTCCACATGTATGTGGCCCCTGTCTTTCCCACGCTTATTCATCCACAATATGAGGTTTGGTATCCACGTGTAGCAGGGTAAGGTCCAGATGACACTGTTAATCAAATGACTGGTCATCCTTTGTGGGAGGACAGTTGGGAAAGGTTTTTGAAAAGCATTCAAATTGGCATTAAATCTACATTGTATTGGCCAAAATGACGACATTACTCACCAGTTGTTTACTGTATAAGCTCATAAAAAATACCAAAATATGATAAAACATATTTTTTCCGTGTCCAATCTCTTCCCTCGTTTGATTACATGTTTGCAAATGTTAAGAATAAAAAAAAACATTATTTTTTCTGGGCTGATACGTATTTCCACAAGCAGAAGTTTCACATTGTGTTAAAAATGCTTTATGAATGATGAAACTAATGATGAATAATGAACTTCTTCAGCTGCAGTTTTTAAGTGTATCTGTTTTTTTTTAGGCTCCTCCTCACTCCCGTGTCCAAGCCCCACCCCTCCGTAGAGAGCCCCGCTCCCAGACCAGCTGACCCTGAACTCCTCCCTCAAAAACAGGTGTGACTTTACCCGGACACATGTTTGTAATTTTTTCTTTGAGTTAAAGTCGATCGTGTGATTCAGGAAAATGAAGACGAGCCGCTGGCTGAACGACATGAACAAGAGCGCCCCCAAGAGCCTCCGCCACACACTGCGCACAAGAGTTGAGCATAGACTTAAATTATTAAAGGACTGAAGTTATTAAACGACTAAGTATTAAAGGACTAAGTATTTTAAAGGACTAAGTATTAAGGGGACTAAGGACTAAAGTATAAAGGACTAAAGTATTAAAGGACTAAATATTAAAGGACTGGACTTTGGACCACACCGGGATCTAACCTTGTGTTTGTGCAGAGGCAGAAGCTGGACTCTCCTGAAGGCGAGCTGCAGCCTCCACCAGAGCCTCAGGTCAGCAGCACTTTAGTTCCAGAGACTTAAAGGTTTTTATGGACAGTTTAGTCACCTCTGTCTGTCTCTGCCGCAGACGCTCGCTCCTTCCTTCAGCTCCAGTAAACCGTCCTCAGCGTCTCCTCTGACCAGCCCCGACCTCTGCAACGCCAACACAGGTACGAGTCACGGAATCCCCCCGACAACACGCGCTCAGCCAAATATGGTCATTTCCTTTGTGGGAGACTGCAGCAGCGAGAGAGAATATACACAATAAAACTTTAGTTTTCATTCCACTCTTTAATAACATCTGCACTTTAGTCGCTCCATCAGACTCCAGGCTTCTTTACCCGGTGAGAAACTTTACATAACAAAACTATCAGAGAGAAGCCTTTAGCGACCGACAGTGTTGCCACAGATAACTTGAGAAAGTAATCAGATTCCTGATTACTCCTTTAAAAAGTAACTGGTTACTTTACTGATTACTTGATTTTAAAAGTACCAAAGTTAAATTACAAGTTACTATTATTACATTCATCGCCTCCTCCGCCTGAAAATGAAAATGACACCAGTTTTGCCAACACTCGCATTACGGTGGTGCAGATCGTAGAGCAGGAAGTCTCATGATCAGAAGGTCGGGGGTTGAATCCTGCAGGTGCACACTGTCGCTGTGTCTTGGGCAAGACACTTCACCCTTGCCTTCAGTGTAGTATATTGGTGTGTGGTGAACGGGTGGAGCGGTGCATTTTCCATTGAAGTGCATTTTAACAACAACATCAACAATTCAGAAAATTTCCATCTCTCTCCTCTGTCGTCTTCAGGCTGAAAATGTGACGCAGGCGTTACGTCACTGCCAAGACGCAAGAAAAAGGAAATGACAGAATAGTGACTCACAGAGGCTTGGAAAAGTAACTTTAATCTGATTACTGATCTGGAAAATGTATGCGTCAGATTACTCGTTACTGAAAAAAGTTATCAGATTAGAGTAACTCTGGCATCAAAGACTGGTGTTGTCCCTGTGTTCAGACCCGGCGTGCTGCCCCCTGGTGCCCGGGCAGGAGACGCTGATCGAGATCTGTAAGGGCCGCTCTGGACTCGGCCTGAGCATCGTGGGAGGCACTGACACGCAGCTGGTACGACTTTAACGTTCACTCAGATAAACCACCGAGCGACAGAGTTTAGAGTGACGTGTTTATGCAGAACGCCATCGTGATCCATGAGGTGTACGAGGAGGAGCGGCGGCCAGAGACGGGCGTCTGTGGGCGGGAGACCAGATCCTGGAGGTATGTCTCTGTCGCCCTCTGCAGGACGGATACAGGCAGCAGCTGGGATAATATGCTTTAAGGCGAGACAGGGCAGGTGAAAATATTGATTTCACGCAGTGGTGGAAGTGAAGATATCTATTTTCCTCCTTACATCTTGGTTTTCATGTCAGAGAATAAAATGACAAAACTCACCGCATGATGCTTATTTATGATGATTTGTCCGCCTGAAAACGCGGAAGTAACCCGGAAGTAGCAGCTGCGGCGTCGAAGGACCGTCTTTCCCGCGGGTATTCATTCACAAATATTGACAGATTTTACATCCACGTGTCCTGTGAAGGGTCCCCGTGATGACGCTATCACCCAAATATGGTATTTTTCCTCCTGACGCCTGGTGCGGAAGAGCCAAAGAAGGTTCCACTCGCTACAAAACTTCAGGGCTGGTTTTCTCTGAATGAGAGAAGGCCCCACTCGGGCAGCGGGTGAGCCCTTATAGTCGCACATACAGACTCCCAAACTTTACAGTCTGGACTGGAAGATTCTGAAGGTTTTTCAGACGGATTTTTAATATCTAATTCCTAGCATGATTTATTCAGCTTTGAACCCAAAAAAACAGGTGAAATTTGAGTTTTTACAGATTTTTTCACTTATGATTAGTTCATTGAAAAACTAAACAGTATATCCAAAATCCATCTGAAAAAATCTGAGTTACTAATATGTCAATAAAATGAACCATACATTATAATCTGGCTCAATCCATTATTTTTATTTAGTTGCCCAAAATATTGGCAGTTTTGGCCATTTTCATGCACAAAATGTCTTATTTTTATATGAAAACATAAAATGACAGAAAAAATGCAATCCATTTTTTCCTCATATTTATATAAGTGATGTTCAGCAAAGGTTTCAAATTGATATCTCTACTTTTATTTATTTTCCCTATTCACCTGCAGTGTCTCGCCTTAAGCAAAAGATAATCAGACACAAGTTTGGGGCAAAATGTGTTGAATTCAGCTAAAAACTGCAGCCGAATGAGTTAGAGCAGCAAAATAATGAGAAATGTCATTATTTACAAGAAAGTTAGATTTAATGCCAGTTTAAATCAACTTTAACTGACTTTACTGCCGCATGGAAACTCTGTTCTCTCTCCCTCCTCCAGGTGAACGGCGTCTCCCTGCGCAGCGCCTCCCATGACCAGGCCATCTCTCTGCTCAGACAGACGCCCGCCGTGGTGCAGCTGAAGGTGCTGAGGGACGAGTTCTCGGAGCAGACCTTGCAGGTGTTCAGGGTGGAGCTGCTCAAAACGCAGTGGGCGGGGCCTCGGGCTCAGCATCGTCGGGAAGAGGCGAGACTTTTTACTCCTGAACATTTGACCGTCTAAGCCCAGGATTATACCAGAAGATATAAGTCTGAAACTTAATCTGTTCTTTAGTCTGAACTTAATCGTCTTAGTCTGAACGTAATTCGTCTTTTAGTTTGAACTTAATCGTCTTTAGTTGAACTTAATCGTCTTTTAGCTGACTTAATCTCTTTAGTTTGAACTTAATCGTCTTTAGTTTGAACGTAATCGTCTTTAGTTCTAAACTTAATGTCTTTAGTCTGAACTTTAACTCGCTCTTTAGTCTGAACTTTAATCGTCTTTAGTCTGAACTTAATCGACTTTGTCAGACTTAAATAGTCTTTAGTCTGAATTAATTCATATTTAGTTTTGAAATAATTCCATCTTTAGTCTGAACTTAAACGTTCCTTAGTCTTGAACTTGTCATCTTTTATCTGAATTGATCATCTTTAGTCTGAATTAATCGTTTTGTCTGACACTTAAAACGTCTTTAGTTTGAACTTCAATCGTCTTAGTCTTCATGAACTAATCGTCTTTAGTCTGAACTTCGTCTTTTAGTCGAACGTAATCGTCTTTAGTCTGAACTTGATCATCTTTAGTCTGAAACTTAAAACTCTTTAGTCTGAACTAAATCGTCTTTAGGTCTTGAACTTCAATCTCTTAGTCTGAACATTAACGTTTCTTTAGTCTGAACTTAATCGTCTTTATCTGAACTTAAACGTCTTTAGGTCTGACTTAATCTCTTTATAGTCTGAACTTAAAGTCTTTAGTTGAACTTATCGTCTTTAGGTCTGAAACTTAATCGTTCTTTAGTCTGAACTTAAACGTCTTTAGTTTAACTTAATGTCTTTAGTTTCGAACAGCTAAATCGTCTTTTAGTCTGAAACTTGGATCATCTTTAGTCTGAACTTAAACGTTTTAGTCTGAACTTAATCGTCTTCATAGTCTGTTTTTTCAACTTAATCGTTCTTTTAGTCTGAATTTAATCATTTACTTTAGTCTGAACTATCGGGTCTTTTGAAGTCTGAACTTAAACGTCTTTAGTTTGAACTTAAACGTCTTTAGTCTGAATTTAATCATCTTTAGTCTGAACTAATCGTCTTTAGTCTGAACTTTTAATCGGTCTTTAGTCTGAACTTAACGTCTTTAGTTTGAACTTAATCGTCTTAGTCTGAACTTATCGTCTTTAGTCTTGAATTAAATTCGTCTTTAGTTTTGGAACTTAATGTCTTATGTCTCGAATTTAATCATCTTTAGTCTGAACTTAATCATTCTAGTCTGAACTTGATCATCTTAGTCTGAACTTTAATCGTCTTTAGTCTGAAACTTAAACGTCTTTTAGTTTGAACTTAATCGTCTTTAGTCTGAACTTTAATCGTCTATTAGTCTGAAACTTAATCGTCTTTAGTTTCGAACGTAATCGTCTAGTCTGAACTTGATCATCTTTAGTCTGAACTTAAGTCTTTTAGTCTGAACTTAATCGTCTTTAGTCTGAAAACTTAATCGGTCTTTAGTCTGAACTTAATGTCTTTAGTCTGACTTAATTGTCTTTAGTTTTGAATTTAATCGTCTTTAGTCTGAAACTTAATCGTCTTTAGTCTGAATTGAATCGGTCCTTTAGTCTGAACTTAAATTCGTCTTTAGTTCTGAATTTAATCATCTTTAGTCTGAAACTTAAAGGGATACTTCGGATTTTGACATAGGCCTCATTTCCTAGTTATCCAGAGTGTTGTTGATGTCTGGAATATTTTTTTCTTAAATTTCATGACAGTATCTTATATTTGAAGAAGTCTAGTGGCGCTAGGCTAGGGCAAGGCTAAAGCAGTTCTATGGGTTAAACGCTAGCCCGCATTAAAAAACACAGTCTGGCGCACTCCAACAGTGCACCTGACGGTTAAATCACTTATAACGCCACACTAACGATAATTAAATGTCTGTCGATAGGTTTAATTTAACCATTGCTTTAAAATACTTACCATTTGAGCAGCATCAGCTTCGTGGCTGTAAGCTAAAGCAGCGAGCGGGTGATCTGCGAGAAAATAGTCCCTCAAAATGCAGGTAATTCATGTTGATTACAAGGTCAGTTTTATTTAAAAAATTATTACTAATTAACAAGACATTTATTATGGTTAAGTTGGTGTTATATGTGATACCTCAGGTGCACTGTGGAGTGAGTCCAGACTTGTTTTAATGTAGGCTAGCGTTTACCATAGAACTGCTTTACCATTGCTCTCTAGGCTTAGCGCAACTAAGACTCTTCAAATATAAGAACTGCATGAATTTTAAGAAAAAAATATCTCAGACTCAACAAACACTCTGGATAACTAGAAATAAGGCCCTATGTCAAAAATCCCGCAAGTATCCCTTTTCATTGTCTTTAGTTGAACTAATCGTCTTTCAGTCTGAATCTAATCATCTTTTGTCTGAACTTGAATCATCTTTAGTCTGAACTTAATCATCTTTAGTACTGAAACTTGATCGTCTTTAGTCTGAACTTAAACAGTCTTTAGTCTGAACTTAATCGTCTTTAGTCTGAACTTAATCGTACCTTAGTTCGAACTTAAACGTCTTTAGTGACTTAATCGTCTTTAGTCTGAATTTAATCATCTTTAGTCTGAACTTATCATCTAGTCTGAAACTAATCATCTTTTGTTCTGAACTTTTGATCATCTTTAGTCTGAATTGATCGTCTTTAGTCTGAACTTAATCATCTTTTATCTGAATTCATTATTAGTCTGAACTGATCATCTTTAGTCTGAACTTAATCGTCTTTAGTCCTAACTTAAATCGTCTATTAGTCTGAACTTAAACGTTTTAGTCTGAACTTAATCGTCTTCAGTCTGAACTTAATCGTCTTTAGTCTGAACTTAATCGTCTTTTAGTCGAATATCGTCTAGTCTTGAACTTAATCGATCTTTAGCTAACTTAATCGTTCTTTAAGTTTGACTTAATCGTCTTTAGTCTGAACTTTAAACGTCTTTAGTCTGAATTTAATCGTCCTTTAGTCTGAACTTAATCAGTCTTTAGTTGGAATTTTAATCGTCTTTAGTCTGAACTTAAACAGTCTTTAGTCTGAATTTAATCGTCATTTAAAAGTCTGAACTATCGTTCTTTATTCATGAATTTATCGTCTTTAGTCTGAACTTAATCGTCTTTTAGTCTGAATTTTAATGTCTTTAGTTCTTGAACTTAATCGTCTTTTAGTCTGAATTTAATCGTCTTTAGTCTGAACTTATCGTCTTTAGTCTGAATATTAATCGTCTTTAGTCTGAATTTAATCGTCTTTAGCTGAACTTGATCGTCTTTAGTCTGAACTTAACGTCTTATAGTCTGAATTTAAATCGTCTTTAGTCTGAACTTTAATCGTCTTTAGTCTGAACTTAATCGTCTCTTAGTCTGAATTAATTGTATCTTTAGGTTTGAACTTAAAATCGTTCTTTAGTCTGAACTTAACGTCTTAGTTCTGAATTTTTAATCGTCTTTAGTCTGAACTTAATCGTCTTTAGTCTGATTTTAATCGTCTTTAGTCTTGAATTATCGTTTTCTTTAGTCTGAATATTAATCGTCTTTAGTTGAACGTTAATCGTCTTAGTCTGATCTCATGTTTTTAGTCTGAACTTAATCGTCTTTAGTTCTGAACTTAATCGTTCTTTAGTCTTGAATTAAATATCTTTAGTTGAACTTGATCATTCTTTTAGTCTGAACATTTGATTCATCTTTAGGTCTGGAATTAATCGGTCCTTAGTCTGAAAACCTTATATCGTCTTTAGTCTGACTTAAATCGTCTTTAGTCTGAAACTTAATCGTCTTTAGTCTGAACTTTGATCATCTTATAGTACTGAACTTGATCATCTTTAGTCTGGGAACTTGATCATCTATTAGTCTGAAACTTGAAATCGTCTTAGTCTGAACTTAAATCATCTAGTCTGAACTTAATCATCTTTATTGAACTTGATCCATCTTTAGTCTGAACTTAATCGTCTTTTAGTCTGAACTTAAACGTCTTTAGTTTGAACTAATCGTCTTGTAGTCTGAACTTATCGTCTTTAGTCTGAAACTTAAATCGTCTTTAGTTCTGAACGTAATCTCTTTAGTCTGAACTTGAAACTTAATCGTCTTTAGTCTGAACTTAATCGTCTTAGTCTAACTGATCGTCTTAGTTTGAACTCAATCGTCTTAGTTCTGAACTTATATCTTTTATAGTCTGAACTTTATCATCTTTAGTCTGGAATTGATCGTTCATTGTAGTCGAACTTAATCATCTTTAGTACTGAACATTGATCGATCTTTAGTCTGAAACTTAATCGTCTTTAGTTTGACTTAATCGTCTTAGTTTGAACTTAATCGTCTTAGTTTGAACGTAATTCGTCTTTTAGTCTGACTTAATCGTCTTCTAGTTTGAACGTAATCGTCTCTTTAGTCTGAATTTATGTCTTTAGTCTGAACTTAATCGTCTTTAGTCTGAACTTAATCGTCTTAGTCTGAACTTAATCCGTCTTTAGTTTGAATTGATCGCTTTAGTCTGAACTTAATCGTCTTAGTCTGAATTTTAATCGTCTTTAGTCTTGAACTTAATCGTCTTAGTCTGAACTTAAATCGTTCTTTAGTCTGAACTTAAATCGTCTTTAGTTTGAGCGTAATCGATCTTTAGTCTGAATTTAATCGTCCTTTAGTCTGACTTTAATCGTCTTTAAGTCTGAACTTAATCGTCTTTGTCTGAACTTAATCGTCTTTAGTCTGAATTTAATCATCTAGTCTGACTTATCATCTTAGTCTGAAACTTGATCAATCTTTAGTTGGAACTTGATCATCTTTAGTCTGACTAATCGTCTTATAGTATTGAACGTAATCGTATCTTTTGTCTGAATTTAATCGCTTTAGTCTGAAAACTTAATCGTCTTTAGTCTGGGAACTTATCGTCTTTAGTCTGAAACTTAATCGTCTTTAGTCTGAACTTAATCGTCTTTAGTCTGAATTTAATCATCTTTGTCTTGAACTTGATCATCTTTAGTCTGAACTTGATCGTCTTTAGTCTGAACTTAATCGTCTTTTAGTCTGAACTTAATCGTCTTATAGTCTTGAACTTAAATCGTCTTTAGTCCTATGAACTTAATCGTCTTTTAGTCTGAACTTAATCGTCCTTAGTTGAATAATCGTCTTTAGTTTTGAACTTAATGTCTTTTAGTTGAACTTAATCGGTCTTTAGTCTGAACTTAATCGTCTTTAGTCCGAATTTAATCATCTTTATCTGAACTTGATCATCTTTAGTCTGAACTTGATCGTCTTTAGTCTGAACTTATCATCTCTTAGTCTGAACATTAATCGTCATTTAGTTTGAACTTAAATCGTCTTTCAGTCTGAACTTAATCGGTTTTAGTTTCGAACTTTATCGTCTTTAGTCTGAAACTTAATCGTCTTTAGGTTCTGAACTTAATCGTACTTTATCTGAACTTAATCGTCTTTAGTCTGAACTTAATCTCTTTAGTCTGAATAAATTCATCTTTAGTCATGATTTAAATCATCTTTAGTTCTGAATTTAATCATCTTTAGTCTGAACTTGGATCGGTCTTTAGTCTGTAACTTGATCGTCTTTAGTTCTGAACTTAATCGTCTAGTCTGAACTTAATCGTCTTTAGTTTGAAACTTAATCGTTCTTTAGTTCTGAACTTAAATCGTCTTTAGTCTGAACTTAATCGTCTTTAGTTCGAACTTAATCGTTTTTAGTTTGAACTTAATCATTCTTAGATCTGCAACTTAAACGTCTTTAGTCTTGAATTTAATCGTCTTTAGTAACTGAACTTAAACGTCCTTTAGTTGGAACTTAATCTCTTTAGTCTGAACTTAATCGTCTTATAGTCTGACTTTATCGTGTTCTTCTGTATATCATTTTCCACGTCTGCGTTGGTCAGAAGCGGGCAGCGGCGTGTTCATCTACCGAGGTGGTCCAGAGGGGGCGGCTGCGGAGCTGACAACGGTCGGCTTGATGCAGGGAGGGACCAGATCCTGTCTAGTGAACGAAGAAGACACGAGACAGCGCGTACGCAGGAGGCCAGTGGCCGCCATGCTCAAGGCTAAAACGCCGACACAGAGGAAATGAAATAATCTACTGTGCTTAATGAATTAACCCCCCAACCTTAACCGACGCGCATTTACCTCCAGTTCGGCTTACCAAATCTAAAAAAGATTCGAAAACGGGATCGCCTTTGTGCCTGTTGTCGTTTTTAATTCTCTCACATATACAGTTTCGTTCATTTTGTTCTCAGTTTTTTGTTGCTATTTTGGACACTGGTTTTTCAAGAAGCTTTAGAATTTGGGTGAAGCCAAAACTGGGGAAATGTATGCTCGGTTCAGGGCTGGGATCTCAGAGGAGCTCTGAGTGGAACCCTGCTGTCCTCTAGCAAACATGTTCTCTAGTCCTCAGTGCGCCCAGAGGAGCCGTGGTATTGGAGGTCGGGGAGACAATCAGAGCCGCTTCGTGAATTTCTCCCAGAACCAACTCCGTCCAGAACCAGGTCCAACTCTTTACTCTTTACTCTTTACTCCTGTGTGGAGAGAAACTGGAGAAACTCCACAAAGGTCTTCAGGTTTTAGATTAGATTAGATTAGATTAGATTTAACTTTAATGTCCACCTCGGTAGAGATGTATCTTTGGTTCAACATCACAGACACAAAAACACAAATATATTTCAAATGACCATATTTGGATACAGCGTCATCTCGGTCACAGCCTTTCCTGCTACACGTGGATTCCAAACATTCAGTATTTGTGAATGAATAAGCGTGGGAAAGACCAGGGAGCCACACAGACATGTTGGAGTCACTTCCTGGATAAACATCAGAGAATAAACATCGTAAAGAGAGAGTTTGGGCTGATTTTACTCTGACAGAGTTTAAAGAGTTTAAAGACGTTAAGAAAAACATGTTTTCAGTTGCAGTGGAGACGAGATCAAAAACCTTATAATATGTCACAAATAAAGCCACACATTTAAACCTGGATCTGAACATTATGTATATGTTGCTGGAAAGCGTCACTTTGATCCAGTTTCTCCACCGTCAAGTCTCATTGACCTTAAACTCGTGACTGATTTCTGTTTCAGACTGAGACCAGTTCCCGAGTCTCGGCCACGACTCCGACGCCGTCCTCTGACCATGTGACCCCCGAGCCGCTCAACAACAACAAGAGCAGCTCCGACGTCACTTCCTGCCCGAGCCCGGCCGGTGACGTCACTGCCTGCCCGAGCCGCGGCTGGTGACGTCACTTCCTGCCCGAGCCCGGCCGGTGACGTCACTTCCTGTGTGGACGAAGAGGGCGGCGTGCGCTCGGTCGACCTGTCGCGGGTGAACTCTCGTCCCGTCAGTGAAGTCTGTTATCCTTAAACTCGGGTTTAACCTCTGTGCGTTGCAGGATGTGAGCGACTCTCTGGGCGTGTCTGTGGCGGGGGGGCGGGGCAGTCCTCTCGACGTCCGCTCTTTCATCGCCATGATCCGCAACGGGTGCCGCCAAAACCAAGAAGCTCAAGGTGAACCAGAAACAGTAACAGTGTCGGTTACGCTCACGACTGTGGAATGTTTGGCATTAAAAACATTAAAAGTCATTAATAATAGTGCAAAAACAAATTCATTCTTCCACATTCAGCTTACCCAAATCTAAAGCTTCGACTGGGAGGGAAACTGTAGGCCTCATTTGAAGCTAAGACCTGCAATTTGTTAGTTTTTCATAGTTTTTTGTCATGTTTTCGCATATTCTTTTCATGCTTTCAATGTAGCCTAGAAGGTCGGGTTCCTGTGTCGCGTAAGAGTTTTCCCCTAACCACTAAACTGTACAATAGGCCAGGGTGGAATGAGGTGTGTTTTGAAGAGTGTGCATGGGGGAGACGGATGGAAATTAGTCCAAGGCTACGATCGGTGTGGCTTGTTACATGCAGAGACCCATGTATTGTTCATCTAACATGCACTGTCCCAGACCAAATAAACCAATAAAAACAGTGTATTTATCCGTCGCCTCTTTAGTCGTCGTTTTTTGTCATTTTGGTGCGTTTTCATCCTCGTTTTTGTTGCTATATTTGACTTTTAGATTGGGTAAGCTAAACTGGAGAAAATGTAAGAGATTAAACTGCGCCTAAATGTACGTCTTTATGGCAGGTTTTTGACGTAAATGAGCGATTGTCATAACGACACGTTTCCACTGAAATATAGGAGGGAAGAGAGAGAGAGAATGATTAAAACGATGTTTTTCTGATGTTTTGCCTCTCAGATTTGGTATCTTGTTGCTGAATAAGTGAAATGTAATAACTGACTCCATGATGTATCTGTCGAAAATCAATAGTTTTTTTTGTCAAAATCGTGCAGACCGAATTCAAAACTGGAATCAGTTAAATTTATTACCAATGATGACGTTGCTCACATGACTTTTCCTCTGAGCGGAAAGAATCAATTGGAATATAAATAAACCAGTCCTCAGCTTTACGAACAACACCTGAAACAGAAGATGACTGGAATATGGCAGACGGACTTCTCCTGTTGACAGAAGTTAGTGTCAAGTTCCGACCGTCTCTGTGTTGAAGGTGGGGATCGTATCGTCACGCAATAACGGACAGAGGTCGCCATCAATGACTACGTGAAAGGGTGTCTCTGCTCAAGAACTCGTAACGGACACATACCTGCAGGTAATACTCAACCGACATAAACTATTAACCTCCAGGTAAATAATCAACCAACCAGAACACATTAACTCATCCAGGTAATCCAACCATGAACGCATTAACCTCCAGGTAATACCACCAACCATAAACTCATTAACTGCAGGAAATACTCACACCATAAATATCAACCTGCAGGTAAATATCACCAACCATAAACTCACAACCTGCAGGAAATAACCACGACCATAAACTCATTAACCTGAGGTAAATACTCACACCCATAAACTCACCAACCTGCGGTAAATCGTCACCGACCATAAACTCACCAACCTGCAGGTAATACTCCACCGACCATAAACTCATTAACCTGCAGGTATCATTCGACCGACCATGAAACCATTAGACCTGCAGTAAATACTCACCAACTAAACACACAAACCTGCAGGTAAATACTCACCACACCATGAACTCATACCTGCAGGTAAAACTGACCAACCATAAAGCTCACCAACCTGCAGTAATACTACCGACCATCAACTCATCAGTCTGCAGGTAAATACTCCACCACCATAACTACCAACCTGCAAGGTAATACTATCACCAACATAAACGCATCAACCTGCAGGTAAAATACTCACCAACCATAAACCATCACCTGCAGGTAATAGCTCACACCATGAACTCTTAACACCAGGTAATACTCACCACCATAAATCCCAACCTGCAGGTAATACTTCACCAACCATGAACTACCAACTGCCAGGTAAATACTCACCCCCCAACCATGACTTCATTAACCTGCAGGTAAATAACTCACCAACCATGAACTCACCTTAACCTCCCAGGTAAATAACTCACCAACCATAAACTCACCAACCTGCAGGTAAATACTCACCAACCATGAAACTCATTAACCTGCAGGTAAATACTCCACCAACCATGAAACTCATTAACCCTCCCAGGTAAATACTCACCAACCATAACTCACCAACCTGCAGGTAATACTCACCAACATAACTCACCACCTGCAGGTAAATACTCACAACCATGAACTCCATTAACCTGCAGGTACATCTCACAAACCATGACTCTAACCTCCAGGTAATACTCACAACCATAAATCACCAATCCTGCAGTAAATATCCACCAGACATCATTAACCTCAGGTAAATACTTCACCGAGCCATAAACCACCACCTGCAGGTAAATACTCACCCAACCATAAACTACCAACCTCAGGTAAATACTCAAACCATAAACTCATCAACCTGCAGGTAATACTCACCGACCTAACTCACCACACCTCAGGTAATAACTCACCGACCATAATCACAACCTGCAGGTATACTCACCAACCAAAACTCACCAACCTGCAAGGTAAATACTCACCAACCAACACTCACCAACTGCAGGTAAATATCCACCAACCATAAACTCACCAACTCTGAGGTAAATACTGGACACCATAACTATCACCTGCAGGTAATACTCACCGACCCTAAACTCACAACCTGCAGGTAATCCACCGACCATACACTCACAACCGACAGGTAAATACTCACGACCATAAACTCCACGCAACCTGCAGGTAAATACTCACCACCATAAATACCAACTGCAGGTAATACTTCACCAGACATAAACTCACCAACCTGCAGGTATAATATCACGACATAAACCACGAAACCTGCAGGTAACTAACTCACCATCCATAACTGACAACTGCAGGTAAATACTCACCAACCATAACTCAACAACCGCAGGTAATACTCCCAACCATAAACTCACCACCTGAGGTAAATACTCACCGACCATAAACTCAACAACCTGCAGGTAAATACTCACCAACCATACTATCAACTGAAGGTAAAGTCTCACAACCATAAACTCATCAATCCTGCAGGTAAATACTACCAACCATAAAATCCCAACCTGACAGGTAATAGCACTCACACGACCATGAACTCATTAACCTGCAGGTAATACCACCCGACCATACAATCACGCAACCTGCAGTAAATCTCACCGACCATAAATCATCATCAACCTGCAGGTAAACTCAGGACAACCATACAACTAATCAACTGCAGGTAAATACTCACCAACCATAACTCAAAACTGCAGGTAAAAATATGACACCAACATAAACTCATCACTGCAGGTAAACTCCCAACCATAACTCATTAACACCTCAGGTAAATACTTCACCAAGTCACCATAAACTCACCAACCTCCAGGTTAAATACTCCCAACCATAAACTCATTAAGCCTCCAGTAAATACTCACCAACCATAAACTCAGTCACCTGCAGCGTAAAATACTCACCGACATAAACTCATCAGCCTGCATAAATCTCACCGACCATAAACTCACCACCTGCAGGTAATACTTCACAACTATAAACTTATCAAACCTGCAGTAATGCCAACCGACATAAACTCATCAAACCTGCAGTAAATACTGACCACACCAAAACTCATCAACCTGCAGGTAATACTCAACCGCCTAAACTCAACACCGCAGGTAAATAATGCACCAACCATAGACTCACGACTGCAGGTAGTACTCAACCATAAACTCACCAACCTGCAGGTAAAATACTCACCACCATAAACTCACCAACCTGCAGGTAAATTCCAGCAAACAAAGGGCACACGGGAGATAACACATTAATGTTCACTGCAGTTTGTTTCCCCAGGTTGTCGCCGACAAAACACGCGCGATCGCGACTCACGTGGAGAGTCTGTCCGGCGGCAGCTCCGCCCGTCTCCACACCGAGACGGGAACCAGAGTAAGATGAGATTAGAGGTTTTGAAAGATAAATACAACACTTTGCTGCACTTCTCTCTGTAATACTAATAAAACTGAAGATCATTGTAAATTTGCACAAGAAACACAGAGCTGTCATTTGGTCATCTTGTTTATTGTTATTTGGTAGGGACAAGTGCAAGTTAATTGACAAGCCAACCGGATTGTAGCCTTGGGCTATTTCATCCGTCGTCCCCATCGCGCTCTCTCAAACACACTCTCCAATTCTCCTGGCTATTGACATGTTTTTAGTGTAGGGGAAACGGTACCCGGGAAACTACGCAGACACGGGGAGAAACAGCAAACTCCAACACAAGAAAGGCCGGCCTTGGTGGGAATCGAACCCAGACTTCCGCTGTGAAGCCACCAGTCGCTAAACCATGTAAAACGTGGCCAATCTTGAAACGCTTTCACGGGACTGAGCGAGTCATATTTGAAATCTCGGATGTAATCATGGACTCAGACCTGAATTTAACAGTCATATTAGTTCATTACAATCCGAGGCCATTCACTAAACAACATCGCTAAAATAAAAACATAGTGTCAAAAATCAGACTTTAGAGATGAACTCATCATGCATTGTCTCAAGCAGGTTGACAACTGTAACGGCTGCTCACTGGCCTCAAGCCAGCTGTTAGAGCTGCAAACCTCCAGAAGGCTGCGCCCAGTTCTGACAAGAACAGGAAATACCAACCAAATTATCCCAGTGCTGCCGGTCTCTGCACTGGCATTCCTGTCACTCAGAGAATAGAATTTAACAACAGTCTGCTTGTACAAGTCTTTCATGGTTTAAGCACCATAGTCCATTCTCTGACATGTTAGAGCCGTATGAACCATCTCAGGCCCTGAGAACTTCAGGGAGGGGTCTCCTGGTGGTTCCAGAGTCAATAATAAACACGGTGAGGCTGCGTTTCAGTTTCATGCAGCTAAAATCTGGAACAGTCTTCATGAGGATGTGAGACAGGCCTCAACTCTGACATGTTCAAATCCAGGCTGAAAGGACACCTTTTTACTGCTGCCTAAGACTATTCATTGTATTTTTAACACATTTTAATATAAGATATACATATTTTTAATGTAATTTTGTTGTGTTTTTAATGCTTTTAATTGCATTTTATTGTGTTTGGGTGTCTGGTGTTGCTGTGAGGCACATTGAGTTGTACATTGTACATGAAATGTGCCATACAAATAAACTTGCCTAATATGCCTATTCTTCATGAAAGCAGCTTCAGAAGTGGCCCCAGTTCCACAGTGGCCGTTTCCCAATTGCCAGGATCCTCGGCTTCTCGACCACTTCGTACGTAATTCACGTCATCACAGCGCCACCTAGTGGTGTTCCAGTTCACTCAGACCACTCGCCTCCCCGCAGCTCAACTCCTCCGTTTGGCTCATTTATGAAGGATGCACCGGTGGATCCTCCGCAGCCTCGGAGAGCTGAAATGACCCATGATGCACTGCAACACTGTTTTTTCCCCCAAAACTTTATTAGTTGGAAGTTTTGTTCCACATTTGTGCAAAAAAATAATTGTAATAATAAAATCATTAGTAGACGTGTTGTAGCAAGTAAAGAGGTAAAAAAGAGGTTTATATAAAGTTATAAATAGGCCTATTGATAAATCAGGCCTATGGTTGTTGTGCAATTGAAGGCGATTAGTGATAAACTGGACCTGCTAAATATATTTGATATTTAATTGAATTTCTTACAAATCCTTGCAGAAGTTTTGTTATTTTATTCAGGCCAAAATGTTCAACAGTAAGACATCCAATAAAACCAGTTTATAAACAGCTTTTATTCATAAAACAGTCGTTTTCTAAGCATAGATTGACATTTTATTATATGATTTGACACGTGACATGACGCAGCCGCTCCGGAGGCCGTTCCAATTGAGCTCAAATGCGGCGGTGAGAGGACACGCCTCCATTTGGGAGGAGCCACCACCGAGGACGTCAACGAAGTGGACAAACGGAGGATGGATCCTTGCAATTGGGAAACAGCCTGTATCTCCGCTTTAGACTGAGCAGGTCTTTCCTTCCTCTCCTGTGTTATTCTCCAGCTCTCCGCGCAGTAGGACCATCGTGCTGCAGAAAGGTTCTGAGGGCCTGGGCTTCAGCATCGTGGGCGGCTTCGGGAGTCCACACGGAGACCTGCCCATCTACGTGAAGACCGTCTTCAGTAAGGTAACGTACCCGCGGGGCGTGGACTTGTACCCATGACTCTCACGCGCTCACCGTCTCCGTGTGGTTCCAGGGCGCGGCGGCGGACGAGGGGCAGCTGCGACGAGGAGACCAGATCCTCTCAGTGAACGGGGACAGTCTGAGCGGAGCCACGCACCAGCAGGCCGTCAGTCTGCTCAAGAGGCAGAGGCCGGGGACCGTGGTGCTGCAAGGTGCTGTCCTGAGACTCCAGAGAGACCAGAGAGTAGCCACGGCAACGACACAACAACCACAAACAACAACCACAACAACCCCACACCCAACCCTTTAACAGCCGCCGCCTCTAAAGGACATCACGCCTGGACAAACCGGGTCACATCTAGGGCTGGGACCTCTGGGTACCTCACGCTTCGATACATGGCTCACGATAACGATTGTCTCACGATACCCGCCGATACTGCGATAATCGATACATTGCACAAAATAAGCTACGATACATCACGATTTTAAAAAAAACATGCTACTTTTAACCTTTATTTAACATACTACATATTATTCATCATTTACATTTCTTTTCATGTGCTTTGTACCACTTTTATAAATGATCCCTGACTTACTCACTGAAAATGGGTCATAGATCTGTCAGTGACTTCATTTACATTTAAATAAACAAGAAACCACAGTCCTGTTTAAAAAGGAATAAATCAACCCAGATTAATCTTATTTATAATTATAAAAACTATCATTAAAAGTCATTTATTTGTGTGACAGTGTTTGGTCAAGTGCTTAAAACTGTAGTGCTGCCCCCTGCTGGTCTGACTGAATTCTTGATCATTATTGGCCTCTATTGACTCATTAACGCACGCCCAACAGCCCCACGCAGGCCACGCCCCACAGCCCCACAGCCCCATGCAGGCCACACCCCACACCCCATGCAGGCCACGCCCCACAGCCCCATGCAGGCCACGCCCAACAGCACGACCATTATATCACCAAAAGTTCACAAAGTCTTCTCTTCAGCTGCTCCTCCTTTTCTTATTAAATCCACTCCTTCATGTCGCCCACTTTTATTTCCATTTGACAGAACCCACTTTTATTCCATTTGACAGGTTCAGGACTCGAACCTGCGACACTGACCAGTGTTTGTGCCGACAGTGGTCACATGACACTGTTGTTCACAAACAGAGGTCAGTCTTTGCTGATCTGAGGTCAGTGTAGTGTCTTTGAAGAGAAATAATAATAATAAATAATAATGAAGTACATGGGTCACAAATAACGTGAAAAATGCCGCCATTGAAACTGATTTGCATAACGCGTTAATAACGTAATATTTATGCAGCACTTATATATAGAAAGTTTTGTTTTGAGGCCACACAAAACTATCGATGAATCTCTTACGCCTGAACCGAATGCATCCTCTCCTCAACTCATTTGAAAGCTAAGACCCACAAATACTACTACTACTACCACTACTACTACTACTACTACTACCACTATATTATTATTTGGTCGACCCTGAAAATGAAATAAACAGAAGAGACTAAAACATGAAGTTAAAGGAACCGGTCACAAACATGAAGCACAATATCAGTAAATATGTTTGAACACGTCATGGTAACGAGTGTTGAATAAATTTACTAAACAAATGTGACTAAAGTTAAAAGTGTCGTCAAAATCAACACTGGTTGTCGTTTAGAAATGTTTAGGTTCGTTTCGCACATGAATCAAATAAAAGGGAAACGTTTTAGTTTTTTGTCAACACATGTTGCACAGCGTTTCTAAGTGATTAGCAATATTTAAATTAACCGTCGTCATTTATGGGACATTAGCAAAAAGAATCGTCTTCTGCTGTGTCGTTTTTTGTGTTACAGAGTCATTACAGGCAGATTGATTTAAGAAGTCACTCTTGAGTTTATCATCACGAAGGCTTAAAGTGCCTTCTCCCTCTTTGTTTTCTTCATGTCGTGCCTTTTTGAATCATGTTAGAAGTTTCAAGTCTTCCAAGATTGTAAACGCGACGCTCTTCCTCTGCAGATCCACGTTTTGTTTTGTTGACAAGTATTGCCTGAAGAAAACGGCAGAAAGAAGAGCGTCGTCTACAGAGAGTCTCTACGTTTGTGTAACTTAAGAGTTTTATTTTTGATCACTCGTGTTTAAATCTGTGAAATCATGTTCGTTTGTTCAAACCATAAGAAAGGATGTATTTTTTCCTGTGAAAGCTGAAATGTTAAAAGATGTTTTGTCGCTTGTAAAATACAATTCTGCTCACGCATTCCGACTCCCTGGTTAATCACAGCAACATGTTAGTGCACTATTTATTGTTTTTGTTTTATTTATTTCTTAGAACACCCCGAGTGGACAAAAAAACAAGACCATAATTGACAGACAAAACAGAACAAAACTATTAAAAACAAAACAAAAAACAAACCGCGTAATAATGGTAAAATATTACTAAGCAGCACCTTGTATATTGTTTGGGGTATGTACGATGTTTGTTTTTGTTTTGTTTATACTTATATACCACATATATACATATACATATACACACAGTCTGACGCATACACATACATTATGATATGCCATCTACAGTAGCAAATACATACATATAAACATATATCATAATACATGTACACCTACACGTCCTACATATATTCTCACACATACATATAATGGTACATATCATGCATACACACACATACCCATAACGTAATGCTATACATGCCCTACTTTCAGTTTTTTAACACATTTGCCATACTGAAAATATATATTTAATTTAATTCAATTAACACAATACATCTCATGATAATTTCCTGGAAGTATTATAAAATCAATTTCATCTGATAACCATACAAATCCACATTTTTTCCCATTCCTCTTTAAAGTAGAGGGATTAAAAGGCGACCAATTTTTCTTGAAAAAGAATTATAAAGACCTTCACTAGAACATGTGACAGCCTTATCCTAAAAGTCTTACATCTAGACATTATCAGAGGTGGTCTCCTTATACATCATAAAACCATGCTTTGCTAAAAATAGAAGAAGAGGGGCAAGCAAAGAGTCAGGATTCTCTTGAACTGTACTTTATGTTTAGTGTAATATTTGTTTCCAGTCCTAAAACCAAGTAACAAGGATCGAAAGGAATGTCCAGTATCCAATACATGATTGATCTCTGTTCGAACTGATTACCAAAAATGTTGAATTTGTGGGCAAAACCATATTAAATGACTGATATCAAAACTGTTCTTAGGCATTTGGGCACATAGGGAGAGCATCTCTGAAGTCCGTACTCTTACTATGTATCACTGTGTGTCCACCCATAGATAATCTTGTGGATTATTTTATTATTTGAGTTTCCATAGTTAGGATCTTTTTGAACAAGTCATTTATATATGCAGTTTAAAATGTATTACTTTCCATTTATGGTTGTGTGCATCCAGGACTCCGAGTTTTAATTCACACCGCACACAATTATACACACAATGCAACTTTCAGAGCAGCACACGTATTAAGAAGTATCGTGTCTCCCATTCACCACCGTAAACTCACCGCACTAGCTCCGCCACTCCACCCCGGCTATAGATATCCCATGTTGGGCGGCACACGGTAGTACAAAGCGGTTAGCGCATCTTGCTTCACAGCATAGAATGGTCCGGTGTCCGATCCCACCAGGCCGGGGCCTTTCTGTGTGGGAAGTTTGACATGTGTCTCACCGGACCCGTGTCTGCGTGGTTTTCATCCGGGTACATACCGGTTTCACCAACCACTAAAAACATGTACAGATAAGGCCAGGATGATGAGAGTGTGTTCTGAGAGTGTGCAGTGGGGAACGACGAGAAATGTCTGCACAATAGCCCAAGGCATACAAGTCCGGATTGTGGCCTTGTACATCTGACTTGCACAGCTGTCCCTACCAACTAAACAATACAATAGATTTCAGGCACTGAATAGTTATGAAAATCACTTTCGGCGATATTTCAAAGTATGAGTGTTTTTTCTTTGTTGTTCGAAAATAACCCAGAGTAATGCAGCCTTATATAAGTGTTCAGGTGTTAGTACCTGAGCCAGCTGTGGGCGGATTTTGACCAATGGGTGTTTCCACTAGGCACTCGTAGTTAGACACTCGACTTAATAGGAGGACTAATTCGGGCCACGAGATCGCGCGCCACATATTTTACGCGGTCAGTGTACATCTATCCTAAAGAACAACTTTAGGGATCAGCGTGAATCGCTTACCATGCAGCACACTTATAGGCGTCAGTGTGAATTCATAAACCTCGAGCACTTATTAGGGTCAGTGTGAACTCTAATTTCAGCACTTTAGGGTTCAGTGTGATCTAAACTCAGCACTTTATGGGATCAGTTGTAGAATCTTCTCTCAGCACTCTTAGGGATCAGATGTGAATCTAACCTCCAGCACATCTTAGTCAGATGTGAATCTAACCTCAGCAACTTTAGGGGTCAGTGTGAATCTTAAACCGCAGAGCCACACGTTTTTAGTCAGTTGTGAATCTAACCATACAGCACCATTAGGTACAGTGTGATCGAGATATCCTCAACACTATTACGGGTCAGTGTGATCTAAACCTCAGCAACTATTTAGGGTCAGGGTGATCTAACCGCAAGCCACTATTAGGCGTCGGGTGAATCTTAAACCGCTCCAACTCATAGTAGAATCAGCACTTTTAGGGTCAATGGAATCTAACGCGTCAAGCACTATTAGGGTCAGTGTGAATCTAATCCTACAGCACTTTAGAGGTCAGCGGAATACTAACCGCAGCAGTTCTTAGGGTCAGTGTGAATCTAACCTCAGCACTTTAGGGTCAGCGTGCACATGAATCCTCAGCACTTTTAGCAGGTCAAGTGTGAATCATAACCCTCAGCACTTTACGGGGTAGGGTGCGTGAATCATTAACCGCAGCATGTATAAGGGTCAGGTAGCTGAATCTAACCGCATAGCACTTTAAAGGGTGCTGATGAATCTAACCTCAGACACTTTAGGTGTCAGTGTGATCTAACTCAGCACTTTAGGGCTCAGTGTGATCTAACCATCAGCACACTATTAGCGGTCAGGTGAATCTAACCTCAGCACTTTAGGGTCAGTGTGAATCTAACCTCAGCACTTAGGGTCAGGTGAATCTAACTCAGCACTTTAGGGTCAGTGTGAATCTAACCTCAGCACTTTAGGGTCAGTGTGAATCTAACCTCAGCACTTTAGGGTCAGTGTGAATCTACCTCAGCACCTAATTAATTTAGGGTCAGTGTGAATCTAACCTCAGCACCTTAGGGTCAGTGTGAATCTAACCTCAGCACCTTAGGGTCAGTGTGAATCTAACCTCAGCACTTTAGGGTCAGTGTGAATCTAACCTCAGCACTTTAGGGTCAGTGTGAATCACCAGCCTTAGGTCATGTGAATCTAACCTCAGCACTTTAGGGTCAGTGTGAATCTAACCTCAGCACCTTAGGGTCAGTGTGATCTAACCTCAGCACTTTAGGTCAGCACCTAGGGTCAGCGTGAATCTAACCCAGCACTTAGGGTCAGTGAATCTAACCTCAGCACTTTAGGGTCAGCGTGAATCTAACCTCAGCACTTTAGGTCAGCGTGAATCTAACCTCAGCACTTTAGGGTCAGCGTGAATCTAACCTCAGCACTTTAGGGTCAGCGTGAATCTAACCTCGCACTTTAGGGTCAGCGTGAATCTAACCTCAGCACTTTAGGGTCAGCGTGAATCTAACCGCAGCACTTTAGGGTCAGCGTGAATCTAACCTCAGCACTTTAGGGTCAGCGTGAATCTAACCGCAGCACTTTAGGGTCAGCGTGAATCTAACCTCAGCACTTTAGGGTCACGTGATCTAACCCAGCACTTTAGGGTCAGCGTGAATCTAACCTCAGCACTTTAGGGTCAGCGTGAATCTAACCGCAGCACTTTAGGGTCAGCGTGAATCTAACCTCAGCACTTTAGGGTCAGTGTGAATCTAACCGCAGCACTTTAGGGTCAGTGTGAATCTAACCTCAGCACTTTTAGGGTCAGCGTGAATCTAACCGCAGCACTTTAGGGTCAGTGTGAATCTAACCTCAGCACTTTAGGGTCAGTGTGAATCTAACCGCACCTAGGGTCACGTAATCTACCTCAGCACTTTAGGGTCAGCGTGAATCTAACCTCGGCACTTTAGGGTTCAGCGTGAATGTAACCGCAGCACTTTAGGGTCAGTGTGAATCTCAAACCTCAGCACTTTAGGGTCAGTGTGAATCTAACCACAGCACTTTAGGGTCAGTGTGAATCTAACCTCAGCACTTTAAGGGTCAATGTATCCTAACCTCAGCCTTTAGGGTCAGCGTGAATCTAACCTCAGCACTTTAGGGTCAGCGTGGAATCTAACCTCAGCAACTTTAGGATCAGTGTGAATCTAACTGCAGCACTTTAGGGTCAGTGTGAATCTAACCTCAGCACTCTTAGGGGTCAGTGTGAATCTACCACTCAGCACTTTAGGGTCAGCGTGAATCTAACCGCAGCACTTTTTAGGGTCAGTGTGAATCTAACCTCAGCACCTTAGGGTCAGCGTGAATCTAACCTCAGCACTTTAGGGTCCAGTGTGAATCTAACCTCAGCACTTTAGGGTCAGCGTGAATCTAACCGCAGCACTTTAGGGTCAGTGTGAATCTAACCTCAGCACCTTAGGGTCAGTGTGAATCTAACCTCAGCACTTTAGGGTCAGTGTGAATGTAACCGCAGCACTTTAGGGTCAGTGTGAATCTAACCTCAGCACCTTAGGGTCAGTGTGAATCTAACCTCAGCACTTTAGGGTCAGTGTGAATGTAACCGCAGCACTTTAGGGTCAGTGTGAATCTAACCGCAGCACTTTAGGGTCAGTGTGAATCTAACCGCAGCACTTTAGGGTCCAGTGTGAATCTAACCGCAGCACTTTAGGTCAGTGTGAATCTTAATTAACTTTGGAGTAAATACAGTTGGAGCTAAGGCGGTCTCGAGGTGACTTACAAAGCTCCAACATGTGTGAAAACGGCCTCAGATTGGATCTTACCAGTGGAACGAGGAACGCCCTTCTCTTTGGTCCTCATGGAGCTGACATTACTGTCATACCACCCCCTGGTGGCCAGGGGCGACTCCAAAAGACACTTTTTAAACAGGATTCTAATGGGACTTCACACTTCCCAAGCACCGCTTAAAGTTTGTCTCCAAAGAGTTTTTTTTTTCTTCTAAAAATTTCTGACCCATGTGACAGCGCTGGGGTACGCATCATTCTTAACCACACTGGTTTTTGTACATCAGCCCTAAAAACTGGAAGTCTATGATTGACAGGAGGAGATTGAGCAGCCGTGTTAATTTCACACTCGGGATCATTACTATGAATGAGGCTGAATCATAGAATTAAAATTCAGAGGAAAGGGGGCGGACCCCCACAGGGCTGAATGGAACATCTCTTACACGTTTATCTCTGACGGTGCTCTGGATCACTCACCGCAGCCTGGTCAGGAGAAACCTTTACAAAGACACACAGACTTCATGTGTTTTTGAAGGATGTAAAGGTCTGTCTACAGCCTTCAGTTTAGTGGTTAGTGATGAAGACACACATACATGTTTAGGTGCACACACGTGTCTGACACACGCCTCAAAGCTTAAATATTAAAGGAACAGGTCTCTTACATACTGAGATCTGTTCTTCCCTGAGCTTAGATGAGTTGATGCGTACCTGTCTGGTCTTTACGCGTGCGCTCAGTCACGCAAAAAGACTAAATATGTTGTTAGCATTTAGCCTCTCCTCCTCTCCTCTATGTGGTCAAACAGGGGGTGAAGTTAGAAGTGACCGAGCTCTTCCACGTTTTCCCGATTTAAATACGTTTATGTGAGTAGTTACACGATCCAAGTCTAGTTACACAAAATTAAACGTGGATTTTCTAAGCAGTAACGTCTTCTTTAAGGTGTTATTACACTTTACAATATAGTTCCCTTTTTTATCTGCTTGGAGATGAGGTAACGCCACATGGAGCCTTTTGACTCCAAGTGCAAATATTGAGGTGCAGTCGTTTTCAGAAACACTCAGGGTGTGCAAATGAAAGAGTAAATAGAGGTATCTTATATACAATGAATAAAAAAGCTTTCAGGGGCAAAAAAAAGCCTAAAAAATAAAATTAGAAGAGCATTGGCAGTGCAGTGTACAGTCCTACTGCAGGTGGAGATAAAGTGACGCTGATACAGACGTTATTGCACGTAGAAAGTCCAGCCATGTTATACATTTCCTGAATCCTCAGAGAATTACGTTTTTGCAGCTGTTTGTGTCTTGTTTTGTCTTTTTTTTGCGGTTTTGTTTTATTTCGGTTTTGATGCTTTTTGTTGCATTTTGACAATTTTGACACATTTGTTACTTTTTTGTCCCGTTTTGTTGCTACTTTGACGCTTTTTAAGAAGCTTTTAGATTTGGGTGAAGCCAAACTTAGAAAATGTGCTTGGTTCAACTTTCTACTCCACTACATTTGTACAGACTGAATGAAATTGAACCTTTGGATCCTTGGATGTCCTTATTATAATCATTGACTCATTATTTGACTGATCGATTTTGTCACGGCCGGTCAGGCCTCACTTGTCCCGTCTCTACTGCGTGTTTACAGGATTAAGCTCAAAGTCTGTGTTTGTCAAATCTGGCTCTTGGCGGTGATGATATGTGGTAATTAGTTAAAAAATAAAAGGGAGAAAGTTGTTCTAAATCAAAATCGATTTTGGATTTAGGATATAGTTCATATGATACAGAATGATTGTAATTTCCAGTTGTAGTGGTCCTGTCCTGGACAGAAGGTCCTCCAGCTGCTCCGACCTCAGAATAACAGAGGTTTATTTCTATGGGAGAGGCTCATATGAGGTGGACAGTCTTTTACTTCGTGGCTCACAGTGAGGCCTTAAGCTCAGAAACGACTGACATGTTATACATTTCCTGAATCCTCAGAGTCTAGAGCAGACATGTCAAACAGGCGGCCCGCGGGCCAAATCCAGCCCACGAGATGATTTAGGCCATTCCTGTGTGGAGTTATGATTTTAAGGAAATAACCAGTGTGCTCATTCCAGCCACTACGGGGCAACTTAAATAAAAAAAAGAAAATAATTCCACACGTGTCCAGCAGGGGGCAAATTAGCCTGGCCTTAGCCATCCGTAATCTCCAGTCAATTATCTTTTCCCTACATGTTACTGTACGTCTGGGTCTGATCTCAGTGGCCGCGTTATATCGGTTGAATTCAAACCGACCATTCAGCGAGCGTGGGAGGCGGGGCTTGTAGGTGATGTCACTCACTCGGGCGCATCACTTCACGACCAAACGCTGTGATTGGATGAAATCAGATCCAATCGTTTCAAACTTTAAAAGGAGTTCATCCCTCCCACCTGAAAACGGAGCTCAGATGTGAAGATCCAGACCCTCTGTACGAAATGAGTACGAGGCTATGGTAGCATCTAACTATCGTATGTGTACGATACTTTTGACCCCTGTACAATGTACAATCAATAATTCTAAAAAGCCCTAAATGTAGGATAATTTCAGAGTGCCAGATAAAGTCTGGTTAAATGCACTGTCCCCTCTCAGCTGCGCTTTGCTTTGGCTCTGATCTGGAGTCAGACTTAGCCTCCGTATTCACGTAGGTGTAATATCTGCTGTCAGAAGGAGAGACTGTCCCTGGATCAGTTTTACAGTTCCACTATGGCATTATCCTCCTGCCTTGGCTGCCGCCCTGGCATTTGATTGGTCAGCAAGACGTCTCACCCCGTCTCACCTCTCGCGACTGGTCATTTACCCGCTTCTTTTTTTACGGCTTAGCTAATTATTTTTCCTCATTCTCTAACGCCTCATGTGAGTGTGTGTAAATCTGATAAAAGCAAATCCAGCAATATGACTGCAATCCTTAACAAGCTTATCCAAGAGTCAGTGTGTGCAGAATGGAGCGGGACTATGTTGCGCTCAATGACAAACTTGTACAAGAGCGTCTACATCAGAAGAGAATGACTGGAGTTCATCTCTTAGGTGAGTATAGGCTCGCCTATGTCGTCATGTCATGTGTGTGACTAATGTAATATATGTGTGTGCCTGTCTTGTAGTTAGGGGTGGTGATGATATGAGCCATATTTTGCGCAGGTGCTGCAGCGCTATTGGCATATTTATAGTGTACGATAGTTTGTGCTGAAATACGATAGTTTTGGAAGCTTGGTACGATATATTGGGTTTGAGAATCTGGCAACCCTGTATGGTAAGACCAGGCTCGTGGTACACTGTTTCTGTCACTTTTTTGTCGATTTTTCAAGAAGCTTTTACATTTGGGTAAAGCTAAATTGGAGAAACTGTGCTGGGTTCAGGTGGGCGTAAGAGGTTAAAGGCTGTTGAACGCTAGGGTTGGTTCTTACTGGAAACATTTGTTTGTGTGACTTACTGGCAGTGAACATCGTTTTAGTAAAAAAAACAAATAAAGATCTGTGTTTGACGTGATGGTAACCCGCCCCCTCACTGCTCTATAAAAAACAGCTCCTCTTCTCCAGCCCTACAGCCTGCTGACTCTGAAGTGAAGGTAAGTCTCCTCATGGCTCAGGTCTTTTACACACAGATCTTCTTATTAGTTACTTGATGATTTCAGATGGCTGCCCACTGCCCACTGACCGCCCTCCTGTGTTTGGCCGGAGCTCTGCTGACGACAGGAACTGTAAGTTCACCTCATTTATCATGATGTCTGTTTGATCAGGCTTTAATAACTCTGTTCATTGTTCCACACTCGCAGCCGGTGAACAATGACCACGGTGAGTTTGACTACATTCACTTTAATATACAGTACACTCATTTGGATTCATTTATGATGATGATTATTATTTTAATAAAGGCTGTCCTGAGGGCTGGAGTGTGTTTGGAACTCGCTGTTTCAAGTTCTTTGATATGAAGGCGACTTGGACAGTAGCAGAGGTACAGCACTAATAATAACACTGACTACTCTTTACTATAGGGCTCAGAGGTTAAAGTGGACTTTGGGAGGATGAACTCTAGTCTAGAAGACTCAGAACGCTACATTAGGTCGACATAAAGGCTGTGTGTAGATGACATGTAACAAACTGTGTTTTACATTATTATGAACTTGTCGATTATGGATTATTTTATGTCCGTAAAGTTCATCATTTCATGATAAATGCTGTTATATTGAGACGCATGATCATCTCTACAGTTTCTCTCTGAAGAGTGAACTTCTGTCCAGCAGCTTCAGCAAATTAACAATAATCTCCATGTGCTGTTTGGTGATTGTCTGTCAGCTGCGATTTGATTTTACATTTGACCCACTTTAACTTTAATACTTTAACCCGTGCTACTACTATTAATACTGGATTAATACTGGATTAATACTGGATTAATACTAGATTAATACTAGATTAATACTGGATTAATACTGGATTAATACTAGATTAATACTGGATTAATACTGAATTAATACTAGATTAATAATAGTGTATCAAGCACAAATGTTGGTTTTACTGATAACAGTTGTAATGTTGATTTGATATAAACGTTGTTTGTGTTTACTTTTACACTTACGATCACTCACCTCCACAAAACAATGTTATATCGCTCCAGTAGTTGAAGCTCAGTGACTGAACTCTTGAAGTTCTTAGCTTTCAAATGAGGCATGTTCAGTAAAGCAGCTGCTTTTTTAAACCATGAAGAGCACCGCCTACAAACCTGACTATAATGACCACAAACCCAAAGCTTCTCATTTGGCGTTTTCTCTCCAGAAAAGCTGCCAATCTCATGGTGCAAACCTGGCCTCCATCCACAGCACTGAGGAGAGCACCTTCATTCAAAATCTGATCAAACAGGCCACTGGAGAAAACCGGCAGAGCTGGATTGGTGCACAGGACGCGATTCAGGTTAGACTATTTGGTCCAAACATCACTTAAATCCTGGTAATCGAGCCGAGTTGTTGAGAGTTGAAATGTTGTGTGAAACTGTCATCAGGAAGGACTATGGATGTGGAGCGACGGATCTGTTTGGGATTATTCAAACTGGAAAACAGGCGAGCCGAATAACGATTTCGGGAACGAGAACTTCGCTGTGATCAATTGGGGAGGTAACGATTTATAGTTCAAAATAAAAATAGAACAAAAAGTATTCTCCAGTGAAAAAGTTACATGACCCATAATGTTTGAAGCCCAAGATGAATTAACAACGTTTATGATTTTGTTTCTCTCTTTCTGCCTTCAGCCGATCCAGCTGCGATTTGGAATGATTACCCGGGGACAGGCCTCATGACTTCTGCTGTGCCAAAGACGCACGTCCGCAAGTGTCCCTGACTCTGGGGGACGTGCTGTACAAATGGACCCCAGCATGAATTGAACATATTTGTGGAATCGACTCAGCTTCTTCCTCTGCTGTAGCTCTGATGATTAAAACTTTTCTTCTCAGCATCAACCTGGGTGTCTGGTTTCTTTTTATATCATGTATCATTATTAGATAAGCCAGAAAATATGCCAATAGTACATTTAAACTGTCGTAGCTTCTATGCTAATTTTGAGCACAAAAGAATCTGAAACATGGATAAAGGAAAATAAATTTGGGAATTTCGAGCTTGAAGATTATCAAATGTTCAACCAAAACAGAAAACATAAATTAGGTGGTGGAGTTGCTCTGTATGTGTGCAAGGATTTCAATGTAAAATTGGTTGACAACATGACCATGGAAATTGATCATATGTTTGAATGTGTGACAGTAGAGATAATTCTGGAAAAAAGGAAAAATATATTAGTTTCTTGTATCTATCGAGCACCGGATGCAGACATTGAAGTCTTTATCGAACATATTGAAAGATATTTACAAACGGCAACCACAAGACATTTTAATATTGACTTACTGAAAGCAAAGTCGCAAAAACCCACTGAAAAATATGTGGACACGATGTACAGTCTGTCACTTTACCCTTTAATCACACGCCCACTAGGATAACTGTACACGGTGCTACATTAATTAATATTTTCATAAACGTCCTAAACAATATGACAAGTGGTATACTGATTAATGACATTAGCGACCACTTGCCTGTCTTCTCACTATTTGAAATACAACTAAAAGTAAGAAAACAAAGGTAATATTACAGTAAAAAATGTAAGATTAACATCTGAGCGCTCGATAAATGTCTTCAAGCAGAGTTTGTCTGATCATGACTGGAATAATGTCATTGGAGAACAAGATGTTAATATTGCAAACACACATTTTGTTAACACAATCAAACAGCTTTATGATCAACATTGTCCAATAGTAACGCACAAATATACGCAAACAAATAAATGTGTCCCATGGATGACGAGTGTTATGGTAGTGGCTTAGCCTATACACTATCCTCGAGCGCCCTCTTGTGGCTCGGGGGAGTAACTGTTGTTACCACTTGAAATAAATGACTGCCAGCTCGATACACGGCGTTGTCTGTCTCATACCTGGAGTATAGCCTGTACTTACATCGAACAAGACAACGAGGGGGCTATTGAACGCATGTAAAAAGAAAATTCTTTATATAAAATATTTACAAGGAAACGAACATTAGAAACTGAAACTAAATATAAAAATATAAGAACAAACTAACAAGTATAATAAAAAATTGTAAAAGATTTTTTTATAGAAATGATTGAGGTCAATAAAAATAATATGAAAGGACTATGGAAAGTCTTAAATCATGCAATGTCTAAAGACTCTAAAGCTGCAAGTTACCCAGACTACATGATTAATAATGATGAGCAAATTACAAACGGGGAGAATCAAGTTAATGCGTTCAATGATAACTTTGTCACCACTCGGCCTCACCTGGCATCAAAAATAGCCAAAACTAACAGTGACGTCTCTCAACACAGAAATGTGAATGTTCACTCCTTTTTCTTACGGCAAATGAAAATTAAATAATTAAAATAGTTAAAGCTTTCAAGAATAAAAAATCCACTGATTGGAACGACTTTGACATGAACATGATCAAAAAAATAATACATAACATATCTATGCCTTTAACACATATATGCAACCAATCCTTTTCAACTGGTGAATTCCCCGACCTCATGAAGATTGCCAAGGTCGTTCCAAATTATAAAAGTGGGGATAATCGCCAGTTTACAAATTATAGACCGATCTCTTTACTTCCTCAACTATCTAAGATTCTGGAAAAACTTTTTGCCGCCCGCTTGGACAGCTTTGTGAGTAAACATAACTTACTCAGTGACTGTCAGTATGGGTTCAGAAACAACAGGTCAACTGCAAAAGCATTAAACAATCTAAGTGAAGAAGTCACCAACAATATTGACAATAAGCTGTATTCATTGGGTATATTCATAGACCTCCAGAAAGCCTTTGACACGATAGATCATGAAATACTTTAAAATAAACTAAATAATAACTGGATCAGAGGGATTGCTAACAATTGGTTGAAGTCATATTTGACTGAAAGAAAGCAGTACGTACAAATTAATGAACATGTATCAGGATGGAGGAATATAATATGCGGGGTCCCCCGGGGGTCAATTTTAGGACCTAAATTGTTTCTGCTTTACATCAATGATTTGTGTGAAGTCTCAACAAAGCTAAAATGTATATTATTTTGCTGATGACACAACTATACTAGCTCTAGCAAAGACCTACAACTGCTCATATCCGAGGTCACAACAGAATTATACAAACTCAAAGAATGGTTTAACAGAAATAAACTATTGCTGAACTTATTGAAAACAAAAATGATTTTATTTGGCAAACGGAATAGTGACACTCAGATTCAAATTAATATTGACAATGTTCAAATAGAACAAGTCAAGGAATATACATTCTGAGTGTGATCTTCAATCATAAGGTTAGCTGGAGACCACAAATAAACATTATTCGTGGTAAAGTGGTGAAAAATGTGGTCATAATGGGCAAGTGTAGATATTTTCTGGACCAAAAGGCTCTCTTTACCCTGTACTGTTTCTTAATCCTACCGTACATAAACTACTGCTCAGAGGTCTGGGGAAATACCTACAATAGTCATTTGCTGGTTTATATAGACTACAAAAGAAAGGCCATCAGAATTGTTCATTAAGTGGGGTATAGGGACCATACAAATATACTGTTCTTAAAATACAACATGAAACTTGATGACATCATAAAACTCAATCCCTGTTACAGATATATAGAGCTGTAAATAACCAGCTCCCTAGTAACAAACAATTAATGTTTGGTAAAAGAGAGGGAAGATACTATCTATAAGGGGAACTCATAATCTGAAAGTACAAAGTATCCATTCCACCCTAAAAAGTAATTGTATTACACGGAGTGAGTAAATCTGTGTAATAATTTAGATGAAGACTTAAAAGGTGCAGCTAGTCTACAGCAATTTAAAATACAGTATAAGAGAAGTGTGTTTGAGAAGTTTGCTGAAGACATGTGACCTTGTCTCTCAGTCACTCTCCTTAAGTAATCTGTATTAATATGAACTTGTGAAATACCACATCATTGCTGATATAATCAATTGTCACCAACTCTATCAACCAAGTCTATCTGATCTGTATTAAAAGAATTTGAGATAAGTTACAAGCATTAAAATGCTGTTATGGCTGCTTCTGCTGGTCATTACAAATAAAATAGAATTGGGGCAGGCGAGATGTGGAACTGTTGTAGGGTCCCCCTCTCAATGGGCTCATAAATCTTGTCTTTTTAAACCACCACTCAGTATAGGATTATAAAGCGGTTCACAACATCAACTAGTTAGGGCAGCAGGGTGGGGGCTCGCTGGTGGGGGGCTAACGCCCTCTACCAGCCACATAATACCCCGCCTTTTTAACGCACCTCACAAATAGGGAAAACAATCAGAAACCACTGACAGAACAATCTTAACCAACATTATTACAGTGGAAGCAGGTCTGATAGAAATGAGAAACATGATACATTTGAAGATGATACTTTTGAGAATGATATTATTGTCATTGTTATTATGGTGATGATAATATATGTATAATAAATATGTGTGCTAGTAATGTATGTGTATGTATATATATATATGTATATCTAAAACACTATGACTACTTAAACAATAATTAAATCAATAGAATGGTGACCAGAATGGTAATATAAGCAATGATAAAAAATAAGAGAAAACTATAAAACTAAGTAAATACACTCAGAAATCACAAACTTTTGTATTTTCGCTCTATGTTTTTCATACCTTTAAGTCTCATCAGATTTTTTTGACATGTAATAGCTTCTAATTATCAATGCTGATAATCAATACTTGTATTTTGAATATGGGGTGGGCACTTATAAGCTTTCTTGCTTCGGCCTACTCCTTTTGAGTTATTATTTTTATTTTTATTGGTTTTGTGTGAAAATGTAAATGTAATGATGTAAATATTGTCAATAATAGCTCATTGTAAATAATAGCTCAAATAAATAAATCAAATCAAACCCCCCACACGCCTCACCCACACATGCCCCCTCACTTTGATCAAAATTCTTTTGTCCAATTGAAGTGACCACAGCAGCGCCCCTGGTGGAACACGTCACATGTTTGTTTAAAGTTTGACAGATTTACAGCCGCTGATAACGATCCTGACTCGGCAAAACAAAGGAAGTGCTTCATAACGAGTTTAATGTTTCACTGACGGAAACTGGACTTTACTCCTGCGTCACATGATCAGGATTAATCGAGCGCGAAGCACCGAGACGGAGTTTAGGCCAGAGGTGCTCAGAACTCACACCAAGAAGTTCGAGTCTAAAAATGTGACTAAAGTGTGTGTAAAGCAGAAAAACACAGCTTAAATGTGTTACTGAAGAATCGGGAGCTGTTTAAAAGCTCGGCAACAGAACCACAAGAGTGAGTTGGACCGGAATGTTTAGAATGAAAAGAAAACAGGTGCAAACCCTCTGATGCAGAGACTCTCCACGGGTTTTAGAACTACATTAAAAGTCGTTTATGAGACTAGAACTCTAAAGACCAAAATGTCCAGATATTTTAATCGACTGCGATGTGACTAAACTAAAAATCATCCAAACCTCATATTTCTTATTATGTGAGTCCACTGTCAAAGGAGCTCTGAGCTTCATTCATGAAACAGAGGATTAAACATGATTTTAATAAATATTTTTAATGAAAAGTTGATTTGTCTTGACTCAAATTAAATGACATTTTCGTTTAGTAAAGATTAAAACTAAATTCAAATATGTTAAGACTGAATAAGAGTCAACTTTGTCAAGAATAAAGTCAAATTGTTGTTGAATAATGTGAAATCCTCCTGTACAGCTGAAAGTTTGATCTAAACAAAACAACAAGCTCTTTCAGGCGGACAGGGAACATTTATCTTTATCTGATCTGTAGAAGATTCACACGGACAAAGAGGGCGGCACGGTGGCACAGTGGTTAGTGCTCGTGCCTCCCCGTGTAGGTTTCCCCTACCACTAAAATATGCACAATAGGTTCCCTTCTGGGGCCAGGACTCCCTGTGAGAGTTTCTCAGTGGGACTTTCCTGGTTAAATAAATAAAATTTAAAAAAGAGGCTTGTTTGGTTTAAATAGTTTTTAATCAAAAGTGAACGAGTGATCGATAAATACAGGAAGTGCATCAACAAACATTTGGTGTCAGATTAAAGGTCTTTCAGAAGTTCTTCACCAGTTCTTGCACCCTGAGCTGCAGAAGAAAACGAAGTCACTGTTGCCTTGTCGCCATGGAACTGTCGTCAGTTACAAAACGTTTCCATGGCGACAAGGCAAAAGTGACTTCATTTTGTTCTGTAGCTCAGGGCGCAAGAACCCTCATTAGTGTGAAGTATGAATGAGCCTTAAGGCAGAGCTCAGAGCTTTGACAGTTAAACGAATAACAAATGCGTCCTTTAAAAAGCCTTACGTTTGATTCTATCCGGCTTTGTATCTAAATATTGTTATTGCTTGACTTTTGGAAACTCTGTATTTGACCAAAACGGACCAAAATCAGTCACATGTTTTGTTGAAATATTTAGAGCCCAATTCTCCTCTAAAGGCATCCTGGAAAAGGTTTACAGCGCTGAAGAAATAATAGAATGGAGTGTTTTCAAAGCAAAACTTAGATTCCCAGAACATACTAGAACACTATTCGTCTTAAAAATGTGAAATAAAGTGGAGTGCTGTTTGGTGGAATCGTCCAATCAGAAGTCTCCGTGTGGTCACATGGCGGTGACTTTGTCCTCGCTGTTGTCCATGGCGAGGTTCGTGTAGGTCTTCAGCTCGGAGCTGTCTCTGAAAAACACCAGACGAGACGTTTAAAGTCCTTTCCTTCCTTCAATGAGGAGGAAACTTTCCCAGTGAGTAAAGTTCTCTGAGTCAGAACTTCACAGACTTTAAACGTACCTGCGCTGCGCCGGGCGCCCGTACTCCATCTCCATCTCGTACTCGTTCTTCGTCACGTTCTCGTTCTCGTTCATCTCCACGTCCTCGAAGCCCCTGCACGATTCACACAAGCGTCACGGTAACATCGTGGCGGTCGGTTAGGTCCCGCCCCCTCCCCGGTGTGTGGCGTTGCCGTGGTTACCGTTCTTTGGGCTCCTCGCACCAGGCGCGTTTGACGAGGAACGCGACGAAGGTGAGGAAGAGGAAGCCGACCACCGCGATGATCCCTGTGATCCACTGGGACAGAGGCCGCGCCTCCAAGGCCCGAGCTGGAGCTGACGGGAACAAACGGGAATAAACGGGAATAAACAGGAATAAACGGGGAATTAACACATTTGAATTACAGAGACATACATCTGTGTAGCAGAATAACAAACTTTAAATAGTAAACTCTTCAACAGAGTCAAAGCCATCATCATTTTTATATTCCTTACCATGTCACTGTGGAGAACGATTAAAGTGACAATTATAGCATTTTGGCCTTGAATTTTCTCAGGATTTCCACAATGAAATTTAATGATATTACGCATATAAATTAAGGATATGATGTGGAATAATAATACAGTGAGAGATATGTGCCACATCAAAAGGGATAATTAAAATCCCTCTCCAAAAGTAGTAAATATGGCACTTGGACAGATTGCAGTGACAATTATAGCATATTGTCCTTGAATTTTCTCAGGATTTTCAGAGTGAAGTTTGATGATTTTACGTACAAAATTAGAGGACATAATGAGGAATAATAATCAAAGAAAAGTTATGTTTTAACTCAAACGGAGAGTTACAATCCCTTTACAAAAGTAGCATGTGTGACACTGTGGAAGACCTACAGTCACCATTCACAGTATTTGGATTTCTCAGGATTTTCACAGTGAAATTTCATGATATTAAGTGGGTAAATTAAAGATATAATGAGGAATGAAGATCCAGTAAGAATTATGTGTCACCTCAAAAGAGAGAGTTCTAATCCCACTCCAAAAGTAGCATATGTGGCATTGTGGAAGACCTACAGACACCTTTCATGGCATTTTCAACTTGAATTTCTCAGGATTTCCACAGTAATATGAATAATATTAAGTACATAAATTAAGGATATGATGAGGAATAATGATGCAATGAGAAATATGTGTCACATCAAAAGAGATAGTTCTAATCCCAGTCCAAAAGTAGCATCCGAGGCATTTTTGGACAATGATTACAGTGACAATTGTATCATTTTGTCCTTGAATTCTCTCATGATTTTCAAAGTAAAGTTTGATGATTTTCAGTACACAGGTAGAGGACATGATTTGATACATGATACATGATAATAATCCAAGGAAATGTATGTTACAACTCAAAACAGAAAGTCATAATCCCTTTCCAAACTGTGTGACAAAATGTGTGACACTGTGTTAGACCTACAGTCACATATTCATCTTGAATTTCCTCAGGATTTCCATCGTGAAATGTAATTATATTAAGCTCATAAGTTAATAATGACCCAGTGAGAGTTTTGTGTCACATTAAAAGTGATGATTATTTTCCTTTTCCAAAAGTAGCACATGCAGCATTCTGGATAATGATTAGGAGGAATCCATTTGACTCTTTGTCTGGGTCGTTGTGAATGTGACATTACTTGTTTATGGTTCTTAAAATAATCAATGGTTAAATACTGGTTTGCTGATTGTTTATGTATGATGCTAATCTACCCTTTTCAGCCGCACTTAGACCTGGGTTAGTTAGACCTAGGTTAATTAGACCTGGGCTGATTCCGAAATCGTTAAATTGGTAAGAGGTGTAACGCCAAACCGGATGTGCGTCAGCATCCTCCATGATAAGAAGCGTCCGAATTGGGCTGTCAGTTAGGAAGGAGTTAGGGAAAGTGGCCTGTATGCTAACTATCATAGCCACTTTAGCATAGGGACTCTGACGCTAACTATCATAGCCACTTTAGCATAGGGATTCTGATGCTAACTATCATAGCCACTTAGCATAGGGACTCTGATGCTAACTATCATAGCCACTTTAGCATAGGGACCTCTGACACTAACTATCATAGCCACTTTAGCATAGCGACCTCTGACGCTAACTATCATAGCCACTTTAGCATAGGGATCTCTGATGCTAACTATCATAGCCACTTTAGCATAGGGATCTCTGATGCCAACTATCATAGCAACTTTAGCATAGGGACCTCTGACACTAACTATCATAGCCACTTTAGCATAGCGACCTCTGATGCTAACTATCATAGCCACTTTAGCATAGGGACCTCTGACACTAACTATCATAGCCACTTTAGCATAGCGACCTCTGATGCTAACTATCATAGCCACTTTAGCATAGGGATCTCTGATGCTAACTATCATAGCCACTTTAGCATAGGGATCTCTGATGCCAACTATCATAGCAACTTTAGCATAGGGACCTCTGACACTAACTATCATAGCCACTTTAGCATAGCGACCTCTGATGCTAACTATCATAGCCACTTTAGCATAGGGATCTCTGATGCTAACTCACTGGCGATTAGGAGCTATGTGCCATCCCATAAGCCACTGCGCCAATCTCCCACCCCCCTCGCCCCCACCTCGAGTGATTCATGGCGCAACCACTGTTGATTGACAGGTGCGCATTTAATAATAAAAAATATATAAAAGATTCTGCACAAGCCAAACTTTATAAAAGTGATGAAATACATGTTAGTCACCACAGCTCAGTCACATGTCAAGAGTGACAAAGAGCCTCCTCAGTAAATTGCTCAAAAGGCAGTTTGTGCTTTTGCTTCATTTAGTAGAAACTTAAGCCACATGGCTAATTTGCATACTGTAGCTTTATGAAACAGCTGTTGACATAAAATAAGGCTAAAGGAAAATGTGATGGATCATTTGGATTTTTCTTTTTTTTTTGTCCTTAATGTCTTTATTTGGACACTATGTTGTTGCATATGCACTACAGTAGGTGGCGGTATGCGCTTTGTTTGCCTGCCAATATCCTTAAAGAAGAAGAAGAACAGCAGCTGTTGGTGATGTCACTTCCCCTTCCTCTGAGTAAGGACGGTGGAATTGGGCAAATGCTGCTGAAGCTCTAGTTCACTAACTGCATAGAGATCTAACAGCTGAGCCATGAAAGGTTAAGGATCAGTTGCTAGTGTTAGGACTTAGAGGCTATTATTTAAGGGTTTCGGAATCAGCCCTGGGTTAGTTAGACCTTGGTTAATCAGACCTGGGTTAGTTAGACCTGGGTTAGTTAGACCTGGGTTAGTTAGACCTGGGTTAGTTAGACCTGGGTTAATCAGACCTGGGTTAGTTAGACCTGGGTTAGTTAGACCTGGGTTAGTTAGACCTGGGTTTGTTAGACCTGGGTTAGTTAGACCTGGGTTTTGTTAGACCTGGGTTAGTTAGACCTGGGTTTGTTAGACCTGGGTTTGTTAGACCTGGGTTAGTTAGACCTGGGTTTGTTAGACCTGGGTTAGTTAGACCTGGGTTAGTTAGACTGGGTTTGTTAGACCTGGGTTAGTTAGACTGGGTTAGTTAGATTTAAATCAGAAACTGATCTGTCTTAAATTTCCATGTTCCATGTATGTTCTAAATGTTTATAATGACTGAAGAAAAGACAACTCCCAACTTTAAAGAGAGTTACTTCCATGTGAAGGTTTAGGCAGGATTCCACACATTTATCGATCAGAATTTAAGTCGTGTCAAATCAGGCAAAAAATCTTCAGAAAACAAATAAACTTATGTAACTACACAATTTGAAGTGGCTCTTGCCCATATTTTAAACCAGTTTACACTTTAACATGCTTAGTTTTTTAATGTATTACTTTTAACATTTGCATTGAGCAGCCAGTCTCATCTCTACCTTTAAACTATACTATAACTATATTTAACATTTTAGCGATATTCAAACTCTCTCGTGCACAGGTATTATGTAAAGTTTTTTGTCCATATTGTTTCAAACTACGTAATTATGCGCACACTGTACATCGCGAAACCTCATAATACAAACATAATAATCACAAAAGCTTCAGGATTCAGTATTTGCAGCAGGACTAATTGCGCTGACTAAAACATTTATCAAAGTCAGATATTTGTGACTAAAATTAGACTAAAATCTGCAGATTGTTGTCTCATAGACCGACTCCTAAATACTTAAAGGGGGGGTATTATGTAAAATAGACTTTTTCAAGCTTTATATCATGTTATTATGTCATTCCCTCATTAAACACATGCCTGGAGTGTTGCTTTGGCTCATTCACATATTTTTGAGTAATCAGTAAAAACTTAGACGGCAGCCATTTTAGGTGTAGCTATGCCTCAGTCCTCCTAGGAACGCCCCCACCTCCTGGAGACGCCTCTGGACCTTTCGTCACCAGCCAAGCCACAACCACTGCTCCTCAGCTCAGCAGAGCCCCCTCCCCGCACAGTAGTGTTGTTTAGATGCCACAGCAGTGTGCTGAAGGGGCGTGTCGGAAAGCTTCTTAAAGAGACAGAGGCCTATTTCAAGACGTTCAGTACAGCCATTTTGAGAGAGCAATTTTATTCAAGGCAGTTATTTTAATTTACTGCATATACAGACCAACAGAAGGTTACGTCATCATTGTAGTATGCTATAGACTGGTGCTATGTGACTGAAAAAAGCATAATACCCCTCTTTAAACAAAGGAGCAGGTCTGTGCTTTGTGAGAAGCAGAAGAACAATATGTTTTTATACATGATTCAATACAATATAAGTGAATGTGAAGTCGACTAAAACAAGATAAAATCTAAAAAACATCGTCTACAAACTGTAAGTGAAGTCCTGTTTGGATACTGAACTGGGCTTTGACAGATGTGACTCTGTTTTCCTCACTGCGTCATCATTTGAATCTTTGTTTTGTGAAGTCACTCACCGCTCTGACCGACGACAGACCCGAGGCTCAGGGCCAGAAGCAGCAGCTGCATGTTAGACACGTTAGACCTCATCCTGCTCCGAGCGCCGACAGAGAGTCCAGAGCGAGTCCAGAGCGAGTCCAGACCAGGCTCAGTCCGAGGTCCACCGTAAATAATTAACAGCTTCTCAGGAAACGCTTCACTCGGCCACAAAACCATAAAACTGTGGTTTGAACGCGCTGAGTCAGAGTTTCTGACACTTTGTGATTCAAATATTATCAGACTGTTTGGCCTCGGCTGAGATTTACTTCTTTATCTGTAAATGTGTTAAAGTAACACGAGGACGCAGTGTCTGATTTGAAAAGGAAAACACTGAATGTGACTGAAGTTATCAGTGAGTTTAAAACAGGTCTAAATCTGAGCGTCACATTGTGCTGTGAGACTTTACAGACTTTACAGCTCATGAAGAACCACCTCCATAAACAATTTAATAATAAATAAAACTTAGATATAATAAAACATACAAACTAATATAATACATTAAAAATGAAGGGAAAAAACATCACTCCTATGGCACATTTTAAAACAACTGCAGTCTAGGGCTGGGCAATATATCAATATTTAAGATATATCGATATATTTTAAATGAGATATGGAATTAGACCATATCGTGTATATCGGGATATTTCAAATTCAGATAAGCTATTAAGTTAACAAAAAGAAACGGGTAATATCAAGCTTATTTTAAAAAACGTTTATCTTAAACTGAGCACTTATTTGTCATCTCTTTATATATAAATGCTGCCCTCAGAAAAAGACTGACCTGTTTTATTTATAGGCTATTTTTATCCAAGAATTTTTTTTATTTAAATGTGCACCTTATGGAGCTTTGTTATACAATGTGTATAGTTACATTTTATAGTGAGTTTTCAATAAAACTACTCACATTTGACTTTGACTTAACATCTAATTTCAACAGCTCTCACTTTGCGGAAAAAATATCGGGATATATATCGTATATCGATATTCAACTTAAATATATCGGGATATGACTTTTGGTCCATATCGCCCAGGCCTACAGCAGTCACTCAGAGCTGAACTAGGATAAATAAGGTGAAACAATAAGAAAGTCCAGAGGCGATTTCAGGTGAATAAAAAATGTCCTTTTACTTTTTCAAAGAAAAAGCTTTATTTCTCTCACTTTGGGGAAAACGATTTGCCAAACACAAAACCAAAAACATCACGTATAAAACTGGAAATCTCAAAGCTGTGATTAAAGCTCTTCACGTGTTCAGAAGTTACATTCAGTCTTCAGTAAAAATCACACCCCTTTAAGTAGTTTATGTTAATTAAGCAGGGCCGAAACACATGAGAATCCATCTTGAACCGCTCGGACAAAACTAAAATTGGTTCTGGCAAAAAAGACATTCATTATTGTTAAAGTTTCTTTTTAACAGTTTATTTCTGTTTGTGTTTAAGCGACAGTAATAATATCTGCATTACTTCCGACACAAACGCTGCTTCTAAAAGAGAAAAACTACAGGTTTAGACGAGAGACAACACGGCGGCTCTGAGGGTTTAAGTTCAGACGGAGGAGGAGCCTCCCAGAGAAAGTCTCTTAATGGAGCGCATATTCTCCAGTTCAGCTTTACCCAAATCTAAAGCTTCTTGACTGGAGCTCACAACCTATAGGCCAGTGTAACGCAACGCCTCATTTGAAAGCTGAGACCTACAAAACTCATCTAGACGGATTTTTCCTCATGTTGTTGTCACTTTTTTGACTTTTTTATTTCATTGCTTTTTCCTCACTTTTCTATTGCTGTTTTGTCGCTCTTTTGTTGCAGTTTTGTAACATTTTTTGTCGTGTCTAAATGTGTCACAGGACGCAGCAGGTCGGCGATGGTTTGGACTTCATCAGGTCCATCAGACTGAGGTGGGCGGGGTTAAACTCCTGCAGCTCCGCCCCCTGTGAACTCTGGCTCCGCCTGCCTCCCCTCCTGCTGCTGCTGCTCGGGGCGGGCCTCGGGGGTTGGACGTGACGCGGTACTGAGCACGGACCGTCTCAGAGGGTTGTAGTCCGGACTGATGTGGTCAGGACACCTGCAGGGACAGAAGAGTGAACAACTGCAGGGACAGAAGAGTGAACAGCTGCAGGGACAGAAGAGTGAACAACTGCAGGGACAGAAGAGTGAACAACTACAGGGACAGAAGAGTGAACAACTGCAGGGACATAATCTCTGGTTCAAAGCAACAAAACGTCAGAGAATAAACATCGTAAAGAGAGAGTTTGGGCTGTTGTTTTTACTCTGACAGATTTAAAACTAAGACATTAAGGCGGAAATTGGACACAAATCTCAACATTGACGACTTGAATTGGTTAAAATGGTTGGATTTGTGTCTTATTTACACTTTAACCCAGAGACACAGAGACATGAGAACGATTGGTACTGAAGCTCTCCCTGATGACCGTCCCTTGTTTGGACAGAGCCACAAAGCCGTTTCTGTAGGAGACCATCCGCACGACGGGAAAGTACACGAACTGCACCAGGAGCACTTCCCTATGAGAACGAGAGGCCTCATCATTTATGTGGTTTCCATTAGTCTCACTGTGAAACACAGTTCTGAATATGGCAGAGATTGAAGTTCTAAAGACGGTTTCATCATGACTCTAAAGGAGCATCTGTACGTCTCACCTGTGGAGACGCCCCACACTTTGATCGTTCGGTCTTTAGAGCCGGTGAAAACAAACTCATCACTGTCGGAGAAGGCGGCGCAGAGGACGCCTCGAAGAAGAACCCTGAAACGAAAGCGGAGCAGAATATAGATACATCTCTACAAGGCACGAGTGAGGCATCAGTAGGTCCATAAGTAAAATAATAATCAAGTGCTCTTCGAGGACTAAACCCGTAAAAACATATGAGAGGAACAATGCAACGTCCCAGACACTCTGAACGTATGAATAAAACATCTCATCATCTCAAATCAATGCCTATTTTAAGTCCTTTCTTATTCCCAGCGCCCATCTGTCCCTGGCCATACCTCAGGTCTAACCTCGGGTCTGTTCCGGGCCGTACTCGGGTCTAACCTCAGGTCTAACCTCGGGTCTGTTCCGGGCCGTACCTTGTAGTCCATGGCGTGCTCCAGCCGTGCGGGGCGTAGCGAGTACAGGCGTTGGGTCGTGTCTTCGGAGCCGATCAGAACGTGCTTTCCCAGTTACTCACAGCGACGCAGGTCACTCTGCTGCGCTGAGACTCCAGCGCCGAGCCGGACCCTGAGCGGAAGTTGTACACACGCACCTCGCCACAGCTTGTCCCATAGAGGAACCTGAGGGGCGGGGCCAGGGGAGGGGCGGGGCCAGGGCATTACAAATCTATGCATGACAACAGTTTCTAAAGTCTACAACAGTAAACACAAGAAAGATTTAGAAACAACTTGTAGAGAAATCAATTTGAAAACTGTAGATCACTGACATTTAGTTCTGGTTTAGCCCTGGTTAGTCTCACCTCTGGTCATTGAGTCCTGGTTTAGTCTCACCTCTGGTCGTTGAGTCCTGGTTTAGTCTCACCTCTGGTCGTTGAGTCTGGTTTAGTCTCACCTCTGGTCGTTGAGTCCTGGTTTAGTCTCACCTCTGGTCGTTGAGTCCTGGTTTAGTCTCACCTCTGGTCGTTGAGTCCTGGTTTAGTCTCACCTCTGGTCGTTGAGTCCTGGTTTAGTCTCACCTCTGGTCATTGAGCCCTGGTTTAGTCTCACCTCTGGTCATTGAGTCCTGGTTTAGTCTCACCTCTGGTCATTGAGCTCTGGTTTAGTCTCACCTCTGGTCATTGAGTCCTGGTTTAGTCTCACCTCTGGTCATTGAGCCCTGGTTTAGTCTCACCTCTGGTCGTTGAGTCCTGGTTTAGTCTCACCTCTGGTCATTGAGCCCTGGTTTAGTCTCACCTCTGGTCGTTGAGTCCTGGTTTAGTCTCACCTCTGGTCATTGAGCCTGGTTTAGTCTCACCTCTGGTCCTGGTTTAGTCTCACCTCTGGTCGTTGAGTCCTGGTTTAGTCTCACCTCTGGTCGTTGAGTCCTGGTTTAGTCTCACCTCTGGTCGTTAATCCTGGTTTAGTCTCACCTCTGGTCGTTGAGTCCTGGTTTTAGTCTCACCTCTGGTCGTTGAGCCCTGGTTTAGTCTCACCTCTGGTCGTTGAGTCCTGGTTTAGTCTCACTCTGGTCGTTAATCCTGGTTTAGTCTCACCTCTGGTCGTTGAGTCCTGGTTTAGTCTCACCTCTGGTCATTGAGTCCTGGTTTAGTCTCACCTCTGGTCGTTGAGTCCTGTTTAGTCTCACCTCTGGTCATTGAGCCCTGGTTTAGTCTCACCTCTGGTCTTTAGTCTGGTTTAGTCTCACCTCTGGTCATTGAGCCTGGTTTAGTCTCACCTCTGGTCGTTGAGTCCTGGTTTAGTCTCACCTCTGGTCATTGAGCCCTGGTTTAGTCTCACCTCTGGTCGTTAATCCTGGTTTAGTCTCACCTCTGGTCGTTGAGTCCTGGTTTTAGTCTACCTCTGGTCGTTAGATCCTGGTTTATTGTCTCACCTCTGGTCGTGAGTCCTGGTTAGTTCTGCACCTATGGTCCTTTAGTCCTGGTTTAGTCTCACCTCTGGTCGGTTGAGCCCTGGTTTAGTCTCACCGTCTGGTCGTTGAGGTGCCTGGTAGTCTCACCGTTGGTCCATTGAGCCCTGGTTTAGTCTCACCTATGGTCGTTGAAGTTCCTGGTTTAGTCTCACCTGCCATGGTTCGTTTTAAGCCCTGTTTAGTCTCACCTATGGTCCTTTTAGTCCTGGTTTGTCTCATCTCTTGGTCGTTGAGCCCTTGGTTTTAGGTCTCATCCTCTGGTAGTTGAGTCCTGGTTTTAGTTCTCACTCTTGGTCAGTTGAGCCCTGGTTTAGTCCTCACCTATGGTTCTTTAGTCTGGTTTAGTCCTCAACCTCTGGTCGTTGAGTCCCTGGTTTAGTCTTCAAGCCTCTGGTCATTGAGCCCTGGTTTAGTCTCACCTCTGGTTTTGAAGCCCTGGGTTTAGTCTCCACCTCTGGTCCTGGGTTTGTCTCACCTCTTGGTCCAGTTGAAGCCTGGTTTAGTCTCACCCTCTGGTCATCTAGCTGGTTTAGTCTCGACCTCCTGGTCGTTGAGCCCTGGTTTAGTCTCAACCTTGTCGTTCTGAGCCTGTTAGTCTCCAACCTTCTGGTCCGTTGAGCCTGGTTTCAGTCTCACCTCGCGTCGTTGAGCCTGGTTTAGTTCACCATCTGGTCCGTTGAGTCCGTGTTTAGTCTCACCTCTGGTCGTTGAGCCCTGGTTTAGTCGCATCTCTGGTCGTTGAAGTCCTGGGTTTAGTTCACCTCTGGTCGTTGAGTCCTGGTGTTAGTCTCACCGTCTGGTTCGTTGAGTCCTGGTTTAAGGTCTCAACTCTGGTCGTTGAGTCCTGGTTTAGTCTCACCTCTGGTCGTTGGAGTCCTGGTTTAGTCTCACCTCTGGGTCATTGAGCCTGGTTTAGTCTCAGCCTCTGGTCGTTGAGCCCTGGTTTAGTCTCCCTTGGTCGTTGAGTCCTGGTTTAGTCTCCACCTCTGGTCGTTGAGTCCTGGTTTTTAGTCTCACCTCTGGTCGTTGAGCCCTGGTTTAGTCTCTACCTCTGGTCGTTTGAGGTCCTGGTTAGTCCCTCACTCTGGTCGTTGAGCCCTGGTGTTAGGTCCTCATCTCTGGTCGTTGAGGCCCTGGTTAAGTCCTACCTCTGTCCCGTGAGTCCCGTTTAGTCTCACCTGGTCTTAAAGTCCTGTTATCCTCAACCTCTGGTAGTGAGTCCTGGTTTAGTCCTCACCTCTGTCGTTGAGTCTGGTTTAGTCTCACCTCTTGGTCGTTGAGCCCTGGTTTAGTCTCACTCTTTGGTCATTGAGTCCTGGTTAGTCTCACCTCTGGTCGTTGAGCCCTGGTTTAGTCTCACCTCTGGTCATTGAGCTCTGGTTTAGTCTCACCTCTGGTTCGTTGAGTCCCTGGTTTTAGTCCTCATCTCTGGGTCGTTGAGTTGGGTTTAGTCTCACCTCTGGTCGTTGAAGCCTGGTTTAGTTCACCTCCTGTCGTTGACCCTGGTTTATCTCACTCTGTCGTTGATCTGTTTTACGTCTCAACCTCTGGTCGTTAGCCCTGGTTTAGTCTCACCTCTGGTCGTTGAGTCCTGGTTAGTCTCACCTCGTGGTCGTTTAGCCCCTGGTTAGTCCTCACTCTGGTCATTGGAGCTCCTGGTTTCGTCTCATTGGTCGTTGAAGGCTCTGGTTTTAGTCCTCCATGACATCTTGGTCGTTAAGTCCTGGTTTTTAGTCTCACCTCTGGTCGTTGAGCTGGTTTAGTCTCTCACCTCTGGTCGTTGACTCGGTTTTCTCACCTCTGGTCCGTTGAGTCCTGGTTTAGTGTTCTCACCTCTCGGTCCGTTGAGCAGCCCCAGCAAGGACATGCGGAGCCCGTGCATGGAGTCCCATGCACCACCTGGCCTCAGGGTCCCTACGGCGGGAACTGCAGTGTCTCTGGACGTCAGCGTGAACAGACACACCTGGTCCTCGTAGGCCACAGACAGGAGGTTCTCGCTGGGGCTGAGGGCCGGGCGCGCACGGGGGACAGCGACTCGGGGGGCGGGATGCAGAGCGTGTCCTCAGGAGAGGACAGCGGGTAGATGAAGACCGTCCCGCTGACGAGGCCGCACAGGAGCAGGCGTTTGGACTGGGCCACTTCCAGACACGACACCTTCACAGACACCGCCATCCGCTCGGTGATGCTGCCTATGGGAACGGGCGAAGGAACCATCAGTCCCAAAGAGTTAAAGTAATCGAGACATCGGTAAAAGTGTCTCGAAATAAGTTTAAAGGTCTGATTTCATCGTCAAATTATCATTGAAGAGTCTTTCACCTTTACAGCCTTTAAAAAAAAAGCTCCCAAATATGTATAAAATAAAAAAAGTCGATGTAATTTCTAAAAGAGGTGTTAATCTGTAACAGATCAATTACAACAGTCCGAAACAGTCAAAGCTTTTAAAAAGATTCAAAACAATGTAAGCCTAGGATGAATAAGTAAGAAACGAATGAAAAGACCTTAATAAATCCATAACGGATTAAATGAATGTAAATGATGACATGATTTACTTTAAAATAAATTAACTAAAACAAAGTGTATATACAGTATACTAATATGTTGGAATATTGACCCCTCCTGGAGCCGCCACCTTAACGTGGTGGAGGGTTTGAGCCCGAATGACCTTGGAGCTCTGTTGTCGGGGGCTTCGTGCCCCTGGTAGGGTCTCCCATGGCTTTGATATTTTACATTTTATATTTGAAAAGATGTGTTTGTAAGAATTAAATAGTGGCAATGAAATGCAGAAAGTATGTATCTATGTGTGGCAGCCTTAAGACAATAAATCTTGATCTTGAAAGAGCTGGGGCTCTTCCTGGCTGGCAGCTTTAGGAATAGAAATATCTTCAGGTTGTAATGCAGCGTGAGCAGCTCCAGCAGTGCGTGATAAACACTTCAAACGGCTCAGAGTCGATAATGTTGGAATATGGGACAGTTTTTTGTGTTTAAACAATGATGTGGAATCAGGAAGTACAGAACGAGGCGCTGACGCCGTAGAAGAAGAAACAGATACGTTTAACAGCTTTGTCCGAGGATTAACTCAAAACTGTGTGAATGTTGTGAAATACTTAAAACATGGTTTAAACCTCATGTCCACTTCCATATGTCCAGCAGCATCAAAACTTGGATCTAAAGATATAATATTTTGTTTCAGTACCTGCTTTTGATACTTTTAGTTTTTCAGTACTGGTGGAAACTAGACTTTTTATTCGTCACGTTTGCCCAGCCCTACCCCTGACCAAAAAAGATATTACTTATTTACTACTGGAACGCTGCATGTTTGACTGATTGCTTATGATTTTAAGAACAATATATTTCAGTGTGGAGTTCCTCAAAGATCCTTTTTAGGCCCTCCTCTGTTCGTGGTGTTCATTAATGACTTTGTTAAGTTGTTGTTACCCGTCTCCTGGTTCCAGCAGAGGACTTCGTGGTGGACCTGGTTCTGGACGTAGAAGACCAGGTCGCACTCGCGGGTCACGGCGGAGTGGGCGGAGCCTGTGGGGATGTGCGGCGCCGGTTTGTGCCTCGTGTCGTATCGAAGCGTCCAGAGTTTAACGGCCGTGCTGGCAAGACGAGGCCGACACGATCAGGTCTGAGAGGAGCGCGAGACAAGAGACAGGAGCGTCCAGACCGCAGAGAGAGTCCAGCAGAGTCCCCGTGGTCACGGACCACACCTGAGGACAGAGACACACCTTAAAGGCCTGATTTTCTTTCTAGTATGAACAAACAACAGGCGTCTCACTCTGATGATGTCACAAACAACACAGGCGTCTCACTCTGATGATGTCACAAACACAGGCGTCTCACTCTGATGATGTCACAAACAACACAGGCGTCTCACTCTGATGATGTCACAAACACAGGCGTCTCACTCTGATGTCACAAACACAGGCGTCTCACTCTGATGATGTCACAAACAACACAGGCTTCTCACTCCGATGATGTCACAAACACAGGCGTCTCACTCTGATGATGTCACAAACAACACAGGCGTCTCACTCTGATGATGTCACAAACACAGGTGTCTCACTCTGATGATGTCACAAACACAGGCGTCTCACTCTGATGATGTCACAAACACAGGCGTCTCACTCTGATGATGTCACAAACAACACAGGTGTCTCACTCTGATGATGTCACAAACACAGGCGTCTCACTCTGATGATGTCACAAACACAGGCGTCTACTTGTGATGTCAAAAACACAGGCGTCTCACTCTGATGATGTCACAAACAACACAGGCGTCTCACTCTGATGATGTTCACAAACAACACAGGGTCTCACTCTGATGATGTCACAAAACACAGGCGTCTCACTCTGATGATGTCACAAACACAGGCATCTCACTCTGATGATGTCACAAACACAGGCGTCTCACTCTGATGATGTCACAAACAACACAGGCGTCTCACTCTGATGATGTCACAAACAACACAGGCGTCTCACTCTGATGATGTCAAAAACACAGGCGTCTCACTCTGATGATGTCACAAACACAGGCGTCTCACTCTGATGATGTCACAAACAACACAGGCTCTCACTCTGATGATGTCACAAACAACACAGGCCGTCTCACTCTGATGATGTAAAAAAAATCACAAACCACAGGCGTCTCACTCTGATGATGTCACAAACAACACAGGCGTCTCACTCTGATGATGTTCACAAACAACACAGGCGTCTCACTCTGATGATGTCACAAACACAGGCGTCTCACTCTGATGATGTCACAAACACACAGGCGTCTCACTCTGATGATGTCACAAACCACAGGCGTCTCACTCTGTTAATTGATCACAAACACAGGCGTCTCACTCTGATGATGTCACAAAACAAGCGTCTCACTCTGATGATGTCACAAACACAGGCGTCTCACTCTGATGATGTCACAAACACAGGCGTCTCACTCTGATGATGTCAAAAACAACACAGGTGTCTCACTCTGATGATGTCACAAACACAAGCGTCTCACTCGAGATGTACAAACATCAGGCGTCTCACTCTGATGATGTCACAAACATCACGCGTCTCACTCTGCATGATGTCACCACACAAGCGTCTCAATCTGGATGATGTCACAAACAACACAGGCGTCTCACTTGGATGATGTCACAAACACAGGCGTCTCACTCTGATGATGTCACAACAACAGGCGTCTCACTCTGAATGATGTCACAACAACACGCGCGTTCACTCTGATGGTGTCACAACACAGGCGTCTCACTTGATCGATGTTACAAACAACACAGGCGTCCACTCTGATATGTCACAAACAAGGCGTCTACTCTGATGATGTCACAAACACAGGCGTCTACTCTGATGATGTCAAAACAACACAGGCGTCTCACTCTGATGATGTCACAACACCAAGCGTTCTCACCTGATGATGTACAAACACAGGCGCTCCTTGATGATGTACAAACAACACAGGTGTCTCACTCTGATGAATGTCACAAACCAGGCGTCTCACTCTGATGATGTCACAAACACAGGCGTCTACTCTGATGAATGTTCAACAAAGGCGTCTCACTCTGATGATTCAAAAACAACAAGCAGGCGTCTCCACTTGAATGATGTCAGACACACAGGCGTCTCACTCTGATGATGTCACAAACACAAGCGTCTCACTCTGATGATGTCCACAAACAAACACAAGGTTGTCCTCACTCTGAATGATGTCCAACAACCAAGCGTCTCACTCTGATGATGTCAAAACACAGGCCGTCTCACTTGATGATGTACCAAACAAACAGGTGTCTCACTCTGATGATGCTCAAAGCACGCGGTCTCACAACTCTGATGAATGTCACAAACAACACAGGTGTCTCACCTCTGGATGATGTCCAACAACACGGTGTACTCACTCTCGATGATGTCACAAACCAAGCGTCTCACCCTGATGATGTCACAACACAGGCGTCTCACTCTGATGATTGTCACAACAACACAGGCGTCTCACTCTGAATGATGTCACAGAAACACAGGCGTTCACTCTGTGATGTCACAAACAACACAGTGTCTCACTCTGATGAATGTACAAACACAGGCGTCTCACTCTGATGATGTCACAAAACCAGGGTCTCACTCTGATGATGTCACAAACACAGGCGTCTCACTCTGATGATGCCACAACACAGACGTCTCACTCTGTTTGATGTACAAACTAACACAGGCGTCCTCACACTCTGATGAGTCACAACACAAGAGTCCTCACTCTGATGATGTCACAAACACAGGCTTTCTTCACTCTGATGATGTCAAAACAAAGGCGTCTACTCTGATGATGTGGTTCCTTGGTCGGTGAAGAGCATCTGTTGTCGTGGGAGACGGCGGCTGACAGCACTCGTCATCGTGGGACAAGCTCCAGGAAACGCTCGATCCGCTCCTTATCCAAGACGGAAGAGGTAACAGTCAGGTCCGAGGCTGCGCAGAGAACGCTCGGATTAAGACGGGAACGTAACGATAGAGAACGCTCAGTTAAAGACGGGACAGTAACGTAGAGAAGCTCAGATTAAAGACGGGACAGTACGATAGAGAAGCTCAGATTAAAGAAGGGACAGTAACGATAGAAGAACGCTCAGATTAAAGACGGGACAGTAACGTTAGAGAACGCTTCCGGATTTAAAGACAGGGACCAGTAACGTTAGAGAACGCTCAGATTAAAAGACGGGACAGTAACCGATTCAGAGAACGCTCAGATTAAAGATCGGACAGTAACGTTAGAGACGCTCGATTAAAGACGGGACGGTAACGTTAGAGAAACGCTGCGGCATTACGACGGGACAGTAACGAAGAGAACGCTCGGATTTAAAGCCGGGACAGTAAAGACGATAGAGAACGCTCAGGATAAAGACGACAGTAACGATACGAGAACGCTCAGATTTAAGAACGGGACGTAACGTTAGCGACGCTCGATTAAAGACGGGACAGTAAGTTAGAGAACGCTCGGATTAAAGACGGGACAGTAACGTTAGAGAACGCTCAGATTAAAGAACGGGACAAGTAGAAGAGAACGCTCGGATTAAAGACGAGACAGTAACGTTAGAGAACGCTCAGATTAAAGACGGGACAGTAACAGGATAGAGAACGTTCAGATTAAAGACGGGACAGTACCGTTATCAGTTAGAACCGCTCAGATTAAAGGACGGGACAGTAACGATAGAGACACTCATAACTAAAGATTAAGACGGGACAAGTAACGATAAGAAGCTCGGATAAAGCCGGGAATCATGTAACGATAGAGACACTCAGATTAAAGACGGGAAGTAACGATAGAGAACGCTCAGATTAAAGACGGGACAGTAACGATAGAGTAACACTCAGATTAAAGACGGGACAGTAACGATAGAGAACGCTCGGATTAACAGACTGGACAGTAACGATAGAGAACGCTCAGATTAAAGACGGGACAGTAACGATAGGAACGTCGGATTAAAGAGGGACGTACGATAGGAACGCTTCGGATTAGACGGGAAGTAACGATAGAGAAACGCTCAGATTAAGAGGGACAGTAACGATAGACGAACGCTCAGATTAGACGGGACAGTAACGTAGAGAACACTCAGATTAAAGAACGGGACAGTAACGATAGAGGAACGCTCAGATTAAAGACGGGACAGTAACGATAGGAACGCTCAGATTAAGACGGGACAGTACGATAGAGAAGCTCCAGATTAAAATACGGGACAGTACGATAGGACGCTCAGATTAAAGAGGGACAGTAAAGATAGAGAACGCTCAGATTTAAAGACGGGACAGTAAGTTAGAGAACGCTCGATTCAAGACGGGACAGTAAGTTAGAGAACGCTCGGATTAAAGACGGGAGCAGTAAAACGATAGAGAAGCTCAGATTAAAGACGGGACAGTAACCGTTAGAGAACGCTCAGATTAAGACGGGAGTTAAACGATAGAGAACGCTCGGATTTAAAGACGGGACAGTAACGTTAGAGGAACGCTCAGAATTAAAGCGGGACACGTAAACGATAGAGAACCGTCGGATTAAAAGACGGGCAGTAACGATAGAGAACGCTCAGATTTAAAGCGGGTACAGTAACCGATTAGAGAACGCCAAGATTAAAGACGGGACAGTAACGTTAGAGAACGCTCGATTAAAAGAACGGGACAGTAACGATATAGAACGCTCGATTAAAGCCGGGACAGTAACGATAGAGAACGCTCAGATTATAAGACGGGACAGTAACGATAGAGAACGCTCAGATTAAGACGGGACAGTAACGATAGCGAACGCTCGGTTAAGACGGGAAAGTAACGACATCAAAAAGAGAAACGCTCGGAATTAAGACGGAAGTAACGATAGAGAACGCTCAGATAAAGAGGGAAGTAACGATAAGAGAACGCTCAGATTAAGACGGGACAGTAGATAGAGAACGCTCGGATTTAAAGACGGACAGTAACGATGAGAAACACCGATTAAAGACGGAAGTAACGATAGAGAACGCTCAGATTAAGACGGGACAGTAACGATATGAGAACGCTCAGATTAAAGGACGGGACAGTAAGTAGAGAACCTCAGATAAAGACGAGACAGTTAAGTTAGAAGAACGCTCGACTTAAAGACGGGACAGTAACGATAGAGAACATCCAGATTAAAAGACGGGACGTAACGATAGAGAACGCTCGGATTAAAGACAGACGTAAACGATAGAGAACGCTCAGTTAAGACGGGACAGCTAACGATAGAGAAGTCGGATTTAAAAGACGAGACAGTAACGATACGCCGACGCTCAGATTAAAGACGGGACAGTAACGATAGGAACGCATCAGATTAAAGACGGGACAGTAAGATGAGAACGCTCGATTACAGACGAGGAACAGTAAACGATAGAGAACGCTTCAGATTAAAGACGGGACAGTCACGATAGAGAACGCTCCAATTAAAGACGGGACCAGTAACGTTAGAGAACGCTCAGAATTAAAGACGGGACAGTAAGATGAGAACGCTCTGGATTAAAGACCAGGGACAGTAACGTTAGAGAAAGCTCAGATTAAGACGGCGTCACGATAGAGAACGCTCAGATTAAAGCCGGGACAGTAACGATAGAGAAGTCAGATTAAAGACGGGACAGTAACGATAGACAACGCTCAGAATTAAAGACGGGACAGTAACGATAGAGAAAGCTCATTAAGACGGGACAGTAACATAGAGAACCTCAGATTAAGACAGACCAGTAACGATAGAGACGCTCGGATTCAAGACGGACAGTAACGATAGAGACGCTACGGGATTAAGACGGGACAGTAACGATAGAGAACGCTCGGATTAAAGGACGGGACAGTAACGATAGAGAACGCCTCAGATTAAAGACGGGACACGTAACGATAGAGAACGCTCGATTAAGACGGGACAGTAACGATAGAGAAGCTCAGATTAAAGACGGGACAGTACGATAGGAGAACGCTCGGATTAAAGACGAGAAGTAACGATAGAGAACGGCTCGGATTAAAGACGGGACAGTAACGTTAGAGAACGCTCAGATTAAAGACGGGACGTAACGATGAGAACGCTCGGATTAAAGACGGGACAGTAAACGATAGAGAACGCTCGATTAAAGACGGAACACGTAACGTTAGAGAACGCTAGATTAAAGACGGGACAGTAAGATAGAGAACGTCAGATTAAAGCGGGACAGACGATAGAGAGCTCAGATTAAAGACGGAACAGTAACGTTAGAGACGCTCAGATTAAGACGGGAAGTAACGTTAGAGACGCTTTCACAGATTAAAGAGGGTCAGTTAGATAGAGAAGCTCGGATTAAGACGGGACGTAACGATAGAGTAACGCTCGATTAAAAGACGGGACAGTAACGTTAGAGACCGTCGGATTAAAGACGGGACAGTAACGATAGAGAACGCCAGATAAAGACGGGCACAGGTACGATAGAGAAACGCTCAGATTAAAGACGGACGTAACGATAGAGAACGCTCAGATTAAGACGGGACAGTAACGTTAGAGAACGCTCGGATTAAGAAGGGACAGTAACGATAGAGAACGCTTCGGATTAAAGACGGGACAGTAACGATAGAGAAACGCTCAAGATTAAGACGGGACAGTAACGATAGACGACGTCGGATTAAACCGGGACAGTAACGTTAGAGAACGCTCAGATTAAGACGGGACAGTAACGTTAGAGACGCTCGGATTAAAGACGGGACAGTAACGTAGATGAACGCTCAGATTAAGACGCGGACCAGTAACGATAGAGAAGGCTCAGCATTAAAGACGGGACAGTAACGATAGAGAAACCGCTCAGATTAAAGACGACAGGTAACTTTAGAACAGCTCAGATTAAAGACGGACGTAAGGATAGAAACGCTCGATTAAAGACGGGACAGTAATCGTAGAGACACTCAGATTAAAGACGGGACAGTAAGTTAGAGAACACTCAGATTAAAAGACGGGACCAGTACGATGAAAGCTCAGATTAAGACGGGACAGTAACGTTAGAGAACACTCAGATTAAAGACGGGACAGTAACGGTTAGAGAAGCTCCGTTAAAGACGGGACAGTAACGTTAGAGAAGCTCAGATTAAACGACGGGACAGTAACGTTAGAGAAAGCTCAGATTAAGACGGGACAGTAACGTTTAGAGAACGCTTGGATTAAAGACGGGCAGTAACGTTAGAGAACGCTCAGATTAAGACGGCGACAAGTACCCGTTAGAGAACACTCAGATTAAAGACGGGGACAGTAACGTTAGAGACACTCAGATTAAAGACGGCGACAGTAACGTAGAGAACGCTCGGATTATAAGAGGGACAGTAACGTTCGAGAACGCTCGGTTAAAGACGGGACAGTAACGTTAGAGACGCTCAGATTAAAGACGGGACAGTAAAACAGAGAACCAGGTTAGAACCAGAACCAGGAAGTACCTGCCAGCAGAATCTTCTCGTCTTTCGAGGCGGAGAACAGAGATGGAACCATGGGGAACTTCATGGATGAGTGACTTCCGTCTTTGCAGATCTGAGCGAGACAAACTCACAGTTAGACACAAGAAGAAAGAGGAGCTGCCATATGGAACCCAAAGCACCGTCCTACCCTGAGGTTCAGACCAGGGGCCGAGTGCATCAGGGTAACAGACGTCCATAAATTCTAATTCTTGCGTTGGGTTAGTTCAGTCTGATTGTGAAAGGAATTTACAGACGCTCAACTTAAAGCTGCGTTTCAGGAGGAATAGTGGCACAAATAAACCATGTTGCAAACAAAAAGTAACAACATAATCCTGATAGTCATGTGAGTCCTATAATAAACTGTTTGCTAATAGTTGAACCTTGATCTTTCAGCAGAGGATGAATCTCTAAATGTATTTTATTCCCTACTCACCTGCAGCTTCTCGTCTTAAAGCAAAATCAAAGTGACCTCCACAGGTGGAGAGTAAATACCTGGTAGAGCAGTTCTTCTTTAAACACCAGCAGGACCTTCTGTCTGCGGGTCAGAGCCAGAGACGAGCAGAGGGTCCAGAGTCCCGGCGCTGGCTCTGCTCCTGGGTCAGCGCTGCCCTCTGATCCTGGCTCTGCTCCTGGCTCTGGGTCAGCGTAGAGCTTGGGTGGAGGTCCTGGAGGTGGACGTGCAGCCGCTCTGCGCTCGGGTTGAGAGCCTGGGTGATGCGCACTGTCCCGGGTTCACAGAGAGAGACACAGAGTCGCCCAGAACACCGAGGATCTCAGAGTCCTGGAGCGAAGAGATCAGCGTCGACCCGTCCAGACCGAAGAACTTCACCTGCAACACAGAGACAGTCAGATGCCTGCTGCTTATTTACCCTGGAGGAAAACTAAAGGCAGTGAATATTTGTATGTGTCTCTGTAATAAATTCTGTATTTGATGTTAACGTGAAAGTATTACATTAAGATTTATTGTTTGATGATTATTTGTTTATTCCGAGTTCAATGTACATTACCTTTTTTTTTTCTCATTAACATGTGCTACTTTATGAACTTTTGACATGCGTTTATGACATTTCCACATGCTTCTATATATACATACATAACACTGTACAGAAACTTGAAAAGGTTGATTGAAGTTTGGTCCTGGTGCTCTTGCAAAGCTGACCTAGGTGACTGCTCTGTTAAGATAAGCAAAGGGAAGAATTTGGGCGCCCCCCTTTGTGTCCTGTGGGTTCAGGAAAGGGGTTAAAGCCCCCCCCCCTGACTGAAGGGGGGGCTGGGTTTTGGGTTTTATGATGTAGCCGAAAGTTTTGTATTGTGTTGTGGAGGAAAAGGGCTGTGCTTATTTTTCTATAAAGCTTTGTGGAAAACTTTGTATTGCTGAGTTTGAGGAAAGGCAGGTGAGGCTGCCTGACGGCCTTCCGCTCATCTCCCGGATCTGATATAAGAATAAATTCAATGTCTGACTTGTGTGTTTTAATCTGTTTATTTCTGTGGCAGAATTAACAGAGCGTTCAGGTAAGTATTAACAGTCACCTGTTTGCCCGTGTGCACGGAGACGAGGCCGCTCTGCTCGCTCACGCTCAGTCGCACAGACTCCGCCCCACAGGTAAGGCCTCCTCCACACACAGCAGCTGCCCGCCCTCAGCAGACTCCACTTCCTCATCGAGCCGTCGCGGCCAATGAGAGGCAGAGGCGGGGCCAGTGACGCGCACCGCCAGCACCGCCGCTAAAACGAGAGAGTTCAGACACAACATGAGCTAACACCACTGGAAGGGCATCTGGAGCAGCGCGAGGGGCGGTACCTGTGTGTCCGAGGAGCGTGTGCAGCAGCTGAGCTCTGGAAGGCTCCACACGCCGATCACTCCGTCGTCGACCCGCCACAACCAGCCCTCCTCCACACACACGTCTAAAACAGAGGACTGCCTGCAGGGCTGAAGCACTGAAAGATGCACACACACACGTCTAACAGAGGACGCCTGCGGGACAGAGCAGCTGAAGACCTGCCACACACACACGTTAAACAGAGGACCATGCGGGACAGAACAGCTGAAAGACCTGCACACAACGTCTAAGCAGAGGACGCCTGCGGGGACAGAACAGCTGAAAGACCTGCACACACACACGTCTAAACAGAGGACGCCTGCAGGGACGAGCAGCTGAAAGACCTGCACACACACACGTCTAAACAGAGGACACATGCGGGGACAGAACAGCTGAAAGACCTGCACACACACACGTCTAAACAGAGGACGCCTGCGGGGACAGAACAGCTGAAAGACCTCCGCACACACACGTCTAAACAGAGGACGCCTGCAGGGACAGACAGCTGAAAGACCTGCACACACACGTCTAAACAGAGGACGCCTGCAGGGACAGAACAGCTGAAAGACCTGCACACACACACGTCTAAACAGAGGACGCTGCGGGACAGAGCAGCTGAAAGACCTGCACACACACGTCTAAACAGAGGACACATGCGGGGACAGAACAGCTGAAAGACCTGCACACACACACGTCTAAACAGAGGACACATGCGGGGACAGAACAGCTGAAAGACCTGCACACACAACACGTCTAAAACAGAGGACACATGCGGGGACAGAGCAGCTGAAAGACCTGCACACACCACGTCTAAACAGAGGACACATGCGGGACAGAGCAGCTGAAAGACCTGCACACACACACGTCTAAACAGAGGACGCCTGCGGGACAGAACAGCTGAAAGACCTGCACACACACACGTCTAAACAGAGGACGCCTGCGGGGACAGAGCAGCTGAAAGACCTGCACACACACACGTCTAAACAGAGGACGCCTGCGGGACAGAGCAGCTGAAAGACCTGCACACACACGTCTAAACAGAGACGCGGACAGACAGCTGAAAGACCGCACAACAGTCAAACAGAGGACGCCTGCGGGGACAGAGCAGCTGAAGACCTGCACCACACCTGCACACACAGTCTAAACGAGGACGCCTGCGGGACAGAAGCAGCTGAAAGACCTCGCACACACAGCACGTCTAAACAGAGGACGCCTGCGGGGACAGAACAGCTGAAAGACCTCCACACACACACGTCTAAACAGAGGACGCCTGCGGGGACAGAACAGCTGAAAGACCTCCACACACACACGTCTAAACAGAGGACGCCTGCGGGGACAGAACAGCTGAAAGACCTCCACAACACACGCTAAACAGAGGACGCCTGCGGGGACAGAGCAGCTGAAAGACCTCACACACACACGTCTAAACAGAGGACGCCTGCGGGACAGAGCAGCTGAAAGACCTCCACACACACACGTCTAAACAGAGGACCCTGCGGGGACAGAACAGCTGAAAGACCTCCACACACACACGTCTAAACAGAGGACGCCTGCGGGGACAGAGCAGCTGAAAGACTCCACACACACACGTCTAAACAGAGGACACATGCGGGGACAGAGCAGCTGAAAGACCTCCACACACACCACGTCTAAACAGAGGACGCCTGCGGGGACAGAACAGCTGAAAGACCTCACACACACGTCTAAACAGAGGACACATGCGGGACAGCAGCTGAAGACCTGCACACACACGTCTAAACAGAGGACACATGCGGGGACAGAGCAGCTGAAAGACCTGCACACACACAGTCTAAACAGAGGACGCTGCGGGGACAGAGCAGCTGAAAGACCTGCACACACACACGTCTAAACAGAGGACGCCTGCGGGGACAGAACAGCTGAAAGACCTGCACACACACCGTCTAAACAGAGGACGCCTGCGGGGACAGACAGCTGAAAGACCTGCACACACACGTCTAAATCAGAGGACGCATTGGTGACGACGAACAGCTGAAAGACCGTGCACACACACACGTCTAAACAGAGGACGCATGCGGGGACAGAGCAGCTGAAAGACCTGCACACAACACGTCTAAACGAGGACACATGCGGGGACAAGAACAGCTGAAAGACCTCCACACACACACGTCTAAACAGAGGACGCCTGCGGGGGACAGAACAGCTGAAAGTCCTGCACACACACACGTCTGAAACAGAGGAGCCTGCGGGACAGAACAGCTGAAAAGACCTCCACACACACACGTCTAAACAGAGACGGCCTGCGGGACAGAACAGCTGAAAGACCTCCACACCACACGTCTAAACAGAGGACAAAAGACACAGTGCGGGGACAGAAACAGCTGAAAGACCTCCACACACACGTCTAAACAGAGGACGCTGCGGGGACAGAACAGCCTGAAAGACCTCCACACCACACGTCTAAACAGAGGACGCACTGCGGGACAGAAACAGCTGAAAAGACCTGCACCCACACACGTCTAAACAGAGACGGCCTGCGGGGACAAACAGCTGAAAGACCTCCACACCACACACGTCTAAACAGAGGACACATGCGGGGACAGAACAGCTGAAAGACCTCACACACACACGTCTAAACAGAGGACACATGCTGGGGATCAGAACAGCTGAAAGACCTCCACACCACCACGTCTAAACATGAGGACGCCTGCGGGGACAAACAGTTGAAAGGACCTGCACACACACACGTCTAAACAGAGGACACCATGCGGACAGAACGCGAAAAGACCTCCCACACACCGTCTAACAGAGGACGGCTGGGGACAGAACAGCTGAAAGACCTCCACCACACACGTGTCTAAACAGAGGACGCCTGCGGGGACAGAACAGCTGAAAGACCTGCACACACACACGTCTAAACAGAGGACGCCTGCGGGGACAGAACAGCTGAAAGACCTCCACACACACACGTCTAAACAGAGGACACTGCGGGGACAGAACAGCTGAAAGACCTCCACACACACACGTCTAAACAGAGGACGCCTGCGGGGACAGAACAGCTGAAAACCTCCACACACACGCTAACAGAGGACGCCTGCGGGACAGAACAGCTGAAAGACCTGCACACACACACGTCTAAACAGAGGACGCCTGCGGGGACAGAACAGCTGAAAGACCTCCAACACACACGTCTAAACAGAGGACACATGCGGGGACAGAACAGCTGAAAGACCTGCACACACACACGTCTAAACAGAGGACGCCTGCGGGGACAGAACAGCTGAAAGACCTGACACACACACGTCTAAGCAGAGGACGCCTGCGGGGACAGAACAGCTGAAAGACCTGCACACACACGTCTAAGCACGAGGACGGCACTGCGGGGACAGAACAGCTGAAAACCTGCACACACACGTCTAACAAGGACGCCGCGGAGGACAAACAGCTTGAAAGACCTGCACACACACGTCTAAAGCAGAGGAACGCTGCGGGGGACAGAACAGCTGAAAGACCTTCCACACACACACACGTCTAAACAGGAGTGACGCCCTGCGGGGACAGAACAGCGGAAAGAACCTGCCACACACCACACGTCTAAACAGAGGACGCCTCGGGGACAGAACAGCTGAAGACCTGCGCACACACGTCAAACAGAAGGACGCTGACGGGGACAGAAACAGCTGAAAGACCTGCACACACACACGTCTAAACAGAGGACGCCTGCGGGGACAGAGCAGCTGAAAGACCTCCACACACCACGTCTAAGCATAGGACACCTGCGGGGACAGAGGCAGCTGAAAGACCTCCACACACACACGTTCTAAGCAAGGACGCCCTTTGCGGGGGACAGAACAGCTGAAAGACCTCCACACACCCACAGTTAAACAGAGGACGCCTGCTGGCGGAACAGAACAGCTGAAAGACCTGCACACACACACCGTCTAAAACAGAGGACACCTGCTTGGGACAGAACAGCTGAAAGACCTTGCCAACACACACACGATCTAAACAGAGGACGCCTGCGCGGGACAGAACAGCTTGAAAGGACCTGCACACACACACACGTCTAAACAGAGGACGCTGCGGGGACAGAACAGCTGAGCAAGACGCTGCACACACACGTCTAACAGAGGACACCTGCTGGGACAGAACAGCTGAAAGACCTCACACACACACGTCTAAGCAGAGGACGCCTGCGGGACAGAGCAGGCTGGAAAGACCCTGCACACCACACGTCTAACAGAGGACGCCTGCGGGGAACAGGCAGCTGAAAGACCTCCACCACACACACGTCTAAACATGAGGACGCCTGCCGGGGAAGAACAGCTGAAAGACCTGCACACACACGTCTAAACAGAGGACGCCTGCGGGGACAGAACAGCTGAAAGCCTCCCACACACACGTCTAAACAGAGGACGCCTGCTGGGACAGAACAGCTGAAAGACCTGCACACACACACGTCTTAAACAGAGGACGCCTGCTTGGGGACAGAACAGACTGAAAGACCTCCAACCACACGTCTAAAAGGAGCGACGCCTGCGGGGACAGAACAGCTGAAAGACCTCCACACACACGTCTAAAACAGAGGAACGCCTTGCGGGACAGAACAGCTGAAAGACTGCACACGACACACGGTCTAAACAGAGTACGCCTGCAGACAGAAAGCTGAAGACCTGCACACACACGTTCTAACAGAGGACGCCTGCGGGGACAGAGCAGCTGAAAGACTCCACACACACGTCTAAACAGAGGGACACATGCGGGGACCAGAACAGCTGAAAAGACCTGCACACACACACGATCTAAACAGAGGACAATGCGGGGACAGAACAGCTGAAAGACCTTGCACCACACACACGTCTAACAGAGGACGCCTGCCTGGGGACCAGAACAGCTGAAACCTGCACACACACGTTCTAAAACAGAAGGACGCCTGCAGGGACAGAACAGCTGAAAAGACCTGGCACACACACGTCTAACGAGGACGCCTGCGGGGACAGAGGCAGCTGAAAGAACCTCCACACACACGTCTAAACAGAGGACACATTGCGGGGACAGAACAGCTGAAAAGACCTGCACACACACACACATCTAAACAAGGACGCCTTGCAGGGACATAACAGTCTGAAAGACCCTTCCACACACACACACAGTCTAAACAGAGGACACATGCGGGACAAACAGCTGAAAGACCTGCACACACACACACGTCTAAACAGAGGACGCCTGCGGGGACAGAACAGCTGAAAGACCTGCACACACACACGTCTAAACAGAGGACGCCTGCGGGGACAGAACAGCTGAAAGACCTGCACACACACACGTCTAAACAGAGGACGCCTGCGGGGACAGAACAGCTGAAAGACTCCACACACACACGTCTAAACAGAGGACACATGCGGGGACAGAGCAGCTGAAAGACCTGCACACACACACGTCTAAAACAGAAGACGCCTGCGGGGACAGAACAGCTGAAAGACCTCCACACACACACGTCTAAACAGAGGACGCCTGCGGGGACAGAACAGCTGAAAGACCTGCACACACACGTCTAAACAGAGGACGCTGGGGACAGAGGACGCCTGCGGGGACAGAGCAGCTGAAAGACCTGCAACACACACGTCTAAACAAGGACGCCTGCGGGACAGAACAGCTGAAAGACCTGCACACACACACGTCTAAACAGAGGACGCCTGCGGGGACAGACAGCTGAAAGACCTCCACACACACGTCTAACAGAGGCCTGCACAGAGCAGCTAAAACCAACACAACTTAAACAGAGACGCCTGCGGGACAGAACAGCTGAAAGACCTGCACACACACACGTCTAAACAGAGGACGCCTGCGGGGACAGAACAGCTGAAAGACCTGCACACACACGTCTAAGCAGAGGACGCCTGCGGGGACAGAACAGCTGAAAGACCTGCACACACACACGTCTAAACAGAGGACGCCTGCGGGGACAGAACAGCTGAAAGACCTGCACACACACGTCTAAGCAGAGGACGCCTGCGGGGACAGAACAGCTGAAAGACCTGCACACACACACACGTCTAAACAGAGGACGCCTGCAGGGACAGAACAGCTGAAAGACCTGCACACACACAACACGTCTAAACAGAGGACGCCTGCGGGGACAGAACAGCTGAAAGACCTGCGCACACACACGTCTAAGCAGAGGACGCCTGCGGGGACAGAGCAGCTGAAAGACCTGCACACACACACGTCTAAACAGAGGACGCCTGCGGGGACAGAACAGCTGAAAGACCTGCACACACACACGTCTAAACAGAGGACGCCTGCGGGGACAGAACAGCTGAAAGACCTCCACACACACGTCTAAACAGAGGACGCCTGCGGGGACAGAACAGCTGAAAGACCTCCACACACAGTCAAACAGAGACGCTGCGGACAGAACATGAAAGACCTCCACACACACGTCTAAACAGAGGACGCCTGCGGGACAGAACAGCTGAAAGACCTCACACACACGTCTAAACAGAGGACGCCTGCGGGACAGAACAGCTGAAAGACCTGCACACACACGTCTAAGCAGAGGACGCCTGCGGGGACAGAACAGCTGAAAGACCTGCACACACACACGTCTAAACAGAGGACACATGCGGGGACAGAACAGCTGAAAGACCTGCACACACACACGTCTAAACAGAGGACGCCTGCGGGGACAGAACAGCTGAAAGACCTGCACACACACGTCTAAACAGAGGACGCCTGCAGGGACAGAACAGCTGAAAGACCTGCACACACACGTCTAAACAGAGGACGCCTGCAGGGACAGAACAGCTGAAAGACCTGCACACCACACGTCTAAACAGAGGACACATGCGGGGACAGAGCAGCTGAAGACCTGCACACACACACGTCTAAACAGAGGACGCCTGCGGGACAGAGCAGCTGAAAGACCTGCACACACACGTCTAAACAGAGGACGCCTGCGGGGACAGAACAGCGAAAGACCTCCACACACACGTCTAAACAGAGGACGCCTGCGGGACAGAGCACTGAAAGACCTGCACACACACACGTCTAAACAGAGGACGCCTGCGGGGACAGAACAGCTGAAAGACCTCCACACACACGTCTAAACAGAGGACGCCTGCGGGGACAGAGCAGCTGAAAGACCTGCACACACACACGTCTAAACAGAGGACGCCTGCGGGGACAGAGCAGCTGAAAGACCTCCACACACACACGTCTAAACAGAGACGCCTGCGGGGACAGAACAGCTGAAAGACCTCCACACACACACGTCTAAACAGAGGACGCCTGCGGGGACAGAACAGCTGAAAGACCTCCACACACACGTCTAAACAGAGGACGCCTGCGGGGACAGAACAGCTGAAAGACCTGCACACACACACGTCTAAACAGAGGACGCCTGCGGGGACAGAGCAGCTGAAAGACCTGCACACACACACGTCTAAACAGAGGACGCCTGCGGGGACAGAGCAGCTGAAAGACCTCCACACACACACGTCTAAACAGAGGACGCCTGCGGGGACAGAACAGCTGAAAGACCTCCACACACACACGTCTAACAGAGGACGCCTGCGGGACAGAACAGCTGAAAGACCTCCACACACACGTCTAAACAGAGGACGCCTGCGGGACAGACAGCTGAAAGACCTGCACACACACACGTCTAAACAGAGGACGCCTGCGGGGACAGAGCAGCTGAAAACCTGCACACACACAGTCAACAGAGCGCCTGCGGGACAGAGCAGCTGAAAGACCTGCACACACACGTCTAAACAGAGGACGCCTGCGGGGACAGAACAGTAGCGCTGGGTAGTGGGTACCGTTCATTCTTTTTCGATACCGGTACTTTAACGATACTTGGTTTTTGATACCTATACTAAATTGTTTGTCATATAGAACCATAAAACAGATTAATAATGTTCATTTATTCCATTTCATTTCTTTTGCATTTGTATCATTTGTTTGAGGTGAAACAACCAGAAACTCATTTAACGACAAAAGGACAGAACACATTTTCCCAACACTTTCCTTCATATAAAGAAAATCCCAATTTGCCCAAATTTACCCTAAAATTTAAATTTTGAGGGATTTTTTTGATGACCAACAGCATCAAAACTTAAAATAGAAAGATTTTATATTCTTTTCGGTTCCTGCTTTGGATACTTTTTAGATTTTTTCGATATCAGATTGTATCTAACTCTACAGAACAGCTGCAAGACCTGCTCCTCCTCCACACACTGGCGAGATGCTGAAGGTGAAGAGGGAGTAAAAAATAGATGTAGAGATTTCAATTTGAAACTTCTGCTGTAGATTACTGACCTAAATATGAGGAAAAATGGATTGTAAGTTTTCTGTCATTTTATGTTTTTATATATAAATAAGACCCGGGAGCGTCACAGCCATGTTGGAGTCACTTCCTGGATAAACATCAGAAGCTAAGATGTCTGACCTCCCTGCAGGCCGCTGAGCGTGTGCGTCAGAGCGCCCCTGGAGGCTGGAGGAAGCTGCTCTGCGGGATGAGGATGGGCTCGGTGCAGGACAGGAGCCAGGCCTGGCACTGGGCACAGAGCTGCCCGATCAGAGACGGGTACGACTGTGCCAGCGAGATCAGGCGGGACAGCAGCTCCGAGAAGAACAGCGTCCTGTCTGCAACGAGAGGAGGGCGGGAGGGCATCCGGCACAAACAGATGATTCTTTTGAATGAGTGAAAGGCGGAAGGGCATCTGGCGGTTACTAACCCATGACCCCGTCCAGGAAGTCCAGGCTGGGCTTGAGGAGCAGCAGGACGTCCCGGATCAGTCGAGTCTCGATACAGTCCATGATCCTCCAGCTCCGGTCCAGGTCCAGGATCACGGCCCGGACGCCACAGGCCCGGCTCTGACAGAACAGCCACTCCGCACTCCCTACAGCAGAGGAGGAGAGTGAGGGAACAGCCACAGCAGAGGAGGAGAGTCAGGGAACAGCCACTCCGCACTCCCTACACACACATAGGGGGAGGCTGCACCTCACAGTCAGAAATAATAATAGTAATAATAATAATAATAATGCATTGGTTTTATAGTAGCGCTTTTCTGGACACTCAAAGACGCTTCACATTGCATTATTCATTCACTTCATACCTGGTGATGGTAAGCTATGTATGTAGCCACAGCTGCCCTGGGGTAGACTGACGGAAGCGAGGCAACCAGTCTGTGCCATCGGCCCCTCCGACCACCACCAACCACTCACTCACTCACTACATTCACTCAGGCCTCCTGGTGTTACCAAACGGTCTCCCATCCAAGTACTAACCAGGCCCTTCCTGCTGAGCTTCCAAGGTCTGACGGGATTGGGCAGAGCAAAGGCGGGACGGCCCAGAAATGAAGTTTAGAGCAGGGCCGGAGCACAGGCAGCAGAGGCCTGGGGTCTGGGCCCCCACTCACTCTGATTGATAAGCAGCAGTGATTTGTCAAATTACAATAACATTTTGAATTTAGAATATATTATTATATTTCACTTTAATAGGCCCTTATTGCATTAATGAAATGTAGCCATACAGCATTTTATGAAAATACAGAAATTGAACGATACTAACCTGCTGGGGCATCACTAAAAGGCACCCAGGAAATGCCGTCTGTTCAGTTAAAAAAAAAATCTGGTGGACCCAGAATATCCAGCGGCGCCTCTGCTGAGCTGCCATGAATGGAGCTGAAAGGCTAACTGTTTATCTCTTGAATATTATATCTATGGACAAGACAGACATAAACCAGTCTCACCTGGGCTCAGGAGACACAGGCCCCGCTCCATTAGTTCTATGGAGGAGCTCCGGGATATGTCTGGACAGTGACCGTTTTGGGTTTTGCACTACTTTTCATAATGTAAAGCGTAAATCAGGAACAAAGGCTTTAAATCCACAGACTCTGAAGGTTTAGTATGGACCATAGGCCACGCCCCTTACCGATGACTTCCTGCTTCAGCTCCTCCCACATCCCGGCGTGCAGCAGGTGGAACGGCAGCTCCTGCAGCTTACGAATGTTGGCCAATCCGGCGCCGAACCACAGCGGCTGGGGCGGGACCTGCAGGGACAAAGGCCAATCACAGACGAGCGTTTGACGAGGACCACAGGGCCACAGGGCGTTTACCTTCCTGTCGGGCAGCACCAGCGACAGCCCGGGCAGCGCCACGGGTTTGAGTTTCCCGCTCCATCGGCCCAGGAAATACTCGGCCAGGATCTTCAGGGCGTGGCCTTTTCGCTCGGACGTCAGGTACCGCGACGAGACGACCTCCGAGAAACGCCTGGAGCCAGAGGGTGGGGAAACAACGACAGACAATATTTAGGATCGTTTTAGACGCGGATTTGAGTTTAAAAACGCCACGACAAGTGTAAAACTTTCAGGATAATTAAGAAAGGCTGAACTCTGGAGTGTGAGCACAGGGTTTTAACCTCTTAACATAGGGCTGGGCGATAAATCGAATTAATTCAATTAATTCATGCTTTTAAAACAGACGATGTGGGAAATGGCTAAATCGTAAAATCGTGTCCGCTTGACCAGCGCCGTGTTTTGCCATTTAGCGGCGTTTGAGACGCTCCGTAACAACTGTTATCGAAAATGACACCAGCGGAACCAGAGACTTTCTAACGATCTCTGCTGCTTTATAAAGGCGGCGCGTTGTGTTTTCGTTGTGTGCGATTGAGTTTTCTTCGCTAAAACAAAGTTTCCCCCAGTCTGCTTCTGTCACCCTGAGCCGCTCTGAGCATTAACTCCGCCCCTTTCCTCTTGAGTCTCCATAGAGACGGTTGTCAATCACAGCTGAGCTCGAGGATGATAAAACTAAAGGCTTATTAAGAAGTTTTACTTTTGAGAGCAGACAAAGAATATTTAAAACAGAAATAACAATTTTGAATGGGCCTAATTGTATATTATGAATCTAAATGTTAATGAGCTGGACCCTGAGCAGTTTTCTACATATGAAACATCAGGAGACCTTTTTAAGTTTATTTCAAATAAAATCGATTAAAATCGTAATCGTCAAACCTGAGTAATAAAAATTAAGATTTTATTTTTTGGCCATATCGCCCAGCCCTATCTTAACCCCCGCCTGAACTGAGCACATTTTCTCCAGTTTGTCTTTACCCAAATCTAAAAGCTTCTTGTGTTGGCGTCACTTCCTGGATAAAACATCAGAGAATAAACATGGGAAAGAGTTTGGGCTGTTTTTGACTCTGAGTTCAAACTGAGACGTTCAGGAAAATCAACTCTAACTAAAACTTTCTCACAGTTTTCACCTGTTTCTGAAGACGATGGTCACGACGCCATTGGTCCAGCGCTCGGTCAGGTGATCCGCCAGGTCGTACTTCAGCCCCGCCCACAGCAGCGGGGGCAGGCGGATCAGCGACGGGCTCGGCGGCAACACGTGTCTGTACGCCTCTTTGATGACATCATCGTCCAGTGACAGGACGTCCCGCAGCTCGCACTCCATCAGGCCACGCCTTTAAATAACAACAATCCATCAGGCCACGCCTTTAAATAACGACACTCCATCAGGCCATGCCTTTAAATAATGACATTCCATCAGGCCACGCCTTTAAAAAACGACACTCCATCAGGCCACGCCTTTAAATAATGACATTCCATCAGGCCACGCCTTAAATAACAACACTCAATCAGGCCACGCCTTTAAATAACAACACTCCAACAGGCCACGCCTTTAAATAATGACATTCCATCAGGCCACGCCTTTAAAAAACGACACTCCATCAGGCCACGCCTTTAAATAATGACATTCCATCAGGCCACGCCTTTAAATAACAACACTCCATCAGGCCACGCCTTTAAATAACAACACTCCAACAGGCCACGCCTTTAAATAACGACATTCCATCAGGCCACGCCTTTAAATAACGACATTCCATCAGGCCACGCCTTTAAATAATGACAATCCATCAGGCCACGCCTTTAAATAACAACACTCCATCAGGCCCCCTTTAATAACACCTGGCCAAAAAAAATCAGCCACGCCTTTAAATAACGACATTCATCAGGCCACGCCTTAAAAATGAAATCAAGCCACCCTAAAAACAACACTCCATCAGGCCACGCTTTAAATAACAACACTCCATCAGGCCACGCCTTTAAATAACAACACTCCATCAGCCACGCCTTTAAATAACAACACTCCAACAGGCCACGCCTTTAAATAACGACATCCATCAGGCCACGCCTTTAAATAACGACAATCCATCAGCCGCGCCTTTAAATAACGACATTCCATCAGGCCACGCCTTTAAATAACAACATTCCATCAGGCCACGCCTTTAAATAACAACACTCCATCAGGCCACGCCTTTAAATAACAACACTCCATCAGGCCACGCCTTTAAATAACAACATTCTATCAGGCCACGCCTTTAAATAACGACATTCCATGACACAAATAACAACACTCATGCCACGCCTTTAAATAACAACATCATCAGGCCACGCCTTTAAATAACAACATTCTATCAGGCCACGCCTTTAAATAACGACATTCCATGAGGCCATGCCTTTAAATAACAACACTCCATCAGGCCACGCCTTTAAATAACAACATTCTATCAGGCCGCGCCTTTAAATAACGACATTCCATCAGGCCACGCCTTTAAATGACGACGTTCCATCAGGCCACGCCTTTAAATAACAAGGCAAGGCAAGGCAAGTTTATTTGTAGAGCACAATTCATACACAAGGCAATTCAAAGTGCTTCACAGTTGCAGAAAATTACAAGAAAACAGATAAAATCAATCAATAAAACATCAACATAAAGTTAATCAATGACAGTAAAAGGCAAGAGTGCAGATAAAATACTTTCAGTTTTCATATGCACGGGTAAAAAGAGCTGTTTTCAGCCTGGATTTGAACATTGTCAGAGTTGAGGCCTGTCTCACATCCTCATGAAGACTGTTCCAGATTTAGCTGCATGAAACTGAAACGCAGCCTCACCGTGTTTATTATTGACTCTGGAACCACCAGGAGACCCCTCCCTGAAGTTCTCAGGGCCCGAGATGGTTCATACGGCTCTAACATGTCAGAGATGTACTTGGTGCTAAACCATGAAAAGACTTGTACACAAGCAGAGCTGTTTTAAATTCTATTCTCTGAGTGACAGGAAGCCAGTGCAGAGACCGGAGCACTGGACTAATGTGGTCGTATTTCCTTGTTCTTGTCGGGACTCGAGCAGCAGCGTTCTGGATGTTCTGCAGCTGTCTAACAGCTCGTTTAGAAAGGCCAGTGAGCAGGCCGTTACAGTAGTCTAACCTGCTGGAGACAAATGCATGGATGAGTCTCTCTAAGTCTGGTTTGACACTATTCCTCTGATCTTAATGTTCTTCAGATGGTAAAAAGCTGATGATGTTATTGCTTTGATGTGGCTGTTTAAGTTCAGGTCTGAGTCCATGATTACTCCTAGATTTCTAACCTGATTTTTTGGTTTCAGAGCGAGAGACTCAAGGTGACTGAAAACACTTTGTCTTTGTGTCTGTGGGCCAAAGACAATGATCTCAGTTTGTCTGAGTTTAGTTGGAGAAAGTTGTTTGCATCCACAAACTGATCTGTTCGATGCAGTGACAGAGAGTATCTACAGGCCCATGTTCACCTGCCATCAGTGACACGTAGATCTGAGTGTCATCTGCGTAGTTGTGGTACGACACATTGTTGCTGTTTATTAGCTGACCCAATGGAAGCATGTACAAGTTGAATAAGAGGGGTCCCAAGATTGACCCCTGGGGGACTCCACAGGTCATGGAAATTTTGTCTGAGACACAGTTGCCAATTTCGACAAAGTACGTCCTATCCTCGAGATAGGACTTGAACCAGTTTAGAACAGTACCAGAGATTCCCACCCAGTTTTCTAACCTGTGAAGTAAGATCCCGTGGTCCACTCTGTCAAAGGCAGCGCTCAGGTCCAGCAGAACTAAAACTGAGACCTTACCTGCGTTGGTGTTCATACGGATATCATTTGTCCACCTTGATCAGAGCTGTCTCAGTGCTGTGGTGGACCTAAATCCTGACTGGAAAGTATCAAACACATTGTTAGATAGGAGAAAGTAAGTGAGCTGTTGATATATTACTTTCTCTAGGACTTTTCCTAAGAACGGTAGGTTTGATATGGGCTGGTAGTTGTTCAGTACCTTGGGATCAAGGCTGCTCTTCTTTAGAAGAGGCTTAATGACTGCGGTTTCAAGGCCTTTGAAATGCTCCAGTCTCAAATGAGATGTTAACTAACTGAACAAGTTGTGGTAACAAGCTGGTCAGCACAGACTTCAGAAATCTAGTGGGTAATTCATCAAGGCAGCATGTACATGAACTCAGACCGGAGATAACCTCTTCGATTGTTTTGTCAGTAACAGGAGTGAAATGTGTCAGCTCAAGGTGTCTAGCTGGTGGCAGGGTTGCTATTTGTGTTGTGGAAATTATGGCATTTTTAATGCCTTGGACTTTGTCATGAAAAAATATTGCAAACTCATTGCACTTAGATGTAGAGATTAGTTCTAAGGGCAGTGAAACTGGAGGGTTAGTTAATCTGTTTACTGTGGAAAACAGAACACGAGGATTGTTTCTGCGGTTTGCGATGATTTTAGAGAAGTATTTCTCCCTTTCTCCACGCAAAATCTGGTTGAACTCACAAAGCACTTCTTTGTATATCTCAAAATGAACCTGGAGCTTTGACTTGCGCCATTTCCTTTCGGCTTTTCGGCACTCCCTTTTCTGTGCCCTGACCGAATCTTCACTTCTCCAAGGTGCCTTTGTCTATTGTTAACCATTTTAACCTTGACAGGAGCAATAGTATCCAAAACATTTAAGACGCTTGATGTATAAGAGTCCAACAGATTATCAACATTTGAACATGGAGGATTTTCAAATCTGATCATTTCCATAAACTGTGTCCCTGTTTTATCATTTATGTGTCTTCTCTGAGTAACTCCAGGCCCAACCACTGGTTTTGGTGTAACAGACAGGTCAAAAAAGACACAAAAATGATCAGATAAAGCAGCATCAACAACATTCACATTTGATATATTAACACTTTTGTAATAACTAGATCTAGAGTGTGACCTTTATTGTGAGTCGCCTCACTCACGTGCTGAGTTAAACCAAACATTTCAAGAACAGCATTAAGTTCTTTGCATGCCTGTCATTGGTCACATCCACATGCACATTAAAATCACCTGAAATGACTAAACAATCAAAATCAGTGCATATAAATGAAAGTAATTCAGTGAAGTCTTCGATAAAACAATTCTGTGGTGGTTTGTAAATAGTCATATAAAGAATGGAAGATTGTTTTATCTCCATTTTGAAAGACACAAACTCAAATGATACAAAAACCCCAAATGACAATTTGTGGATGACTATATTGTCCCTGAATATTGCACAGACACCCCCGCCCCTCTGATTTTGGCGTGTTTCAGACACAAAATTGAAATTTGATGGACTACACTCAATCAAAACTGCGTTACCAGTGTTTTTGTCAAGCCATGTTTCAGTTAAAAACATAAAATCTAGATTATAAGAAGAAATAAAACTATTTATTAAAAAGGACTTGTTTTTAACGATCTGGCATTGAGTACAGCATGTTTGAGATTTGTCTGTGTTTGAGTGGATGGAATCTTTTGCAAGGGATATGGATTAGAGTTCTTGATTGGACGGTCTGACTGTCCCTCTCTTATCTAATCTATGTTGTTTGACTGTACTAATTGTTTCAGAAGAACACACTCCCTCTGTGGACCTCTGGTTGGTTTTGAGTTTGCTATGCATGGTAGCAACGCAGAGGCCCTTAATAACGACATTCCATGAGACCATGCCTTTAAATAACAACATTCTATCAGGCCACGCCTTTAAATAACGACATTCCATGAGACCATGCCTTTAAATAACAATATTCTATCAGGCCATGCCTTTAAATAACAACATTCCATCAGGCCACGCCTTTAAATAACGACATTCCATGAGGCCATGCCTTTAAATAACAACATTCCATCAGGCCACGCCTTAAATAACGACATTCTATCAGGCCACGCCTTTAAATAACGACATTCCATCAGGCCACGCCTTTAAATAACGACATTCCATGAGGCCACGCCTTTAAATAACAACATTCTATCAGGCCACGCCTTTAAATAACAACATTCCATCAGGCCACGTCTTTAAATAACGACATTCCATCAGGCCACGCCTTTAAATAACAACATTCATCAGGCCACGTCTTTAAATAACGACACTCCATCAGGCCACGTCTTTAAATAACGACATTCCATCAGGCCACGCCTTAAATAACGACATTCCATCAGGCCACGCCTTTAAATAACAACATTCCATCAGGCCACGCTTTAATAACAACCCATCAGGCCACTCTTTAAATAACAACACTCCATCAGGCCACGCCTTTAAATAACGACACTCCATGAGGCCACGCCTTTAAATAACAACACTCCATCAGGCCACGCCTTAAATAACAACATTCTATCAGGCCACGCCTTTAAATAACGACATTCCATCAGGCCACGCCTTTAAATAACAACACTAAAGCCAAAGCTGTGTCTTCAGCCAGCACATAGCAGTATGAATTATATTTTTATTTGTATATTTAGTTTCCATGAATCTACCAAAAATATCTGCAGATTTAGCCTCATGAAGGACTTTTACTTTAGTTTGAGTTTCATTTCTTTTTGCTGAATTTGAAATATGAACTCATGAACGTAAAGTGCCTTGGCCTCGTACCTGGCCAGTGCGATGTATCCCAGCGCGGCGGCCGTCAGCTCGCGCCCGTGCCGCTCCTCCATTGTCAGCAGCAGCAGTGATGTCATTTCCTGTGCGGTGGCGGCCAATCGCAGCTCTGCCAGCGGCGTGTACGAGTGCCAGCGTTTGGCGAGCGCGAGTATGAGCCGCAGGTGCAGCGGACTGCCCGACTTCTCGAAGCTGCGCAGCACGAAGTCGCGTTGCTCCGGCGCCAGCGTGCGCTGTATCGACTCCAGGTACGAGTCCGCCATCCGCCGCCCGTCGTCCGCGCCCAGACGCTCCACCTCGAAGAAGGTCGGCGCTGTCTCCAAACGCAGCCGCATCCGCGCGAACGCCTCCGACCTGGTCTCCATGGAAACCACCATGTGCACGTTGGGCGGAAGGTCGCGAGGCAGCCACCGCAGCCTCGCGCTCGCGTCGGAGAGATGGTCCACGTCGTCCAGGACGATGAGCAGGTGGTTTCCCTGCTGAGACACCTGGATAAAAGGTTATGATCAAACTGCTGAGACACCTGGATAAAAGGTTCATGATCAAAATCCTGAGACACCTGGATAAAAGGTTCATGATCAAACTGCTGAGACACCTGGATAAAAGGTTCATGATCAAACTGCTGAGACACCTGGATAAAAGGTTCATGATCAAAATGCTGAGACACCTGGATAAAAGGTTTATGATCAAACTGATGCGACACCTGGATAAAAGGTTATGATCAAACTGCTGCGACACCTGGATAAAAGGTTTATGATCAAACTGCTGAGACACCTGGATAAAAGGTTTATGATCAAACTGCTGCGACACCTGGATAAAAGGTTCATGATCAAACTGCTGAGACACCTGGATAAAAGGTTTATGATCAAAGTGCTGAGACACCTGGATAAAAGGTTCATGATCAAAGTGCTGAGACACCTGGATAAAAGGTTCATGATCAAACTGCTGAGACACCTGGATAAAAGGTTCATGATCAAACTGCTGCGACACCTGGATAAAAGGTTCATGATCAAACTGCTGCGACACCTGGATAAAAGGTTCATGATCAAACTGCTGCGACACCTGGATAAAAGGTTTATGATCAACTGGATAAAGGTTCATGATCAAACTGCTGCGACACCTGGATTTATTACCTAATGTGTGTTATAACATAATGTGTTGGCCGTACAGACCTGCTCCAGGACGTTGAGGAAGAATCGGACGAGGTGCGTGTCGGCCGTGAGCGCAGTCGGCGCCGCTAAACCAAACGCCAAACAAATCTGAAGACACAGACTCCGCAGCAGCTCCTCCACACTGATCCTCAGCGGGTGAAGCAGCGTCAGCAGCCTGAACATAAGTCAGTGAAGACGGGAACATTAATCGTCTCAGACACTCGGACTACAAACACTGGGACTCCTCAGGGCTGTGTACTTTCCCCCTGGCTCTTCTCCCTGCACCTCCAGTCACCAGTCTATAAAACTGATCAAGTTTGCGGACGACACCACCCTCATCGGGCTCTTCTGGGACGGTGATGAGTCCGCCTACAGGAAAGAGGTGGAGCCACAACAACCTGGAGCTGAACGCCCAGAAGACAGTGGAGATGGTTGTTGTCTTGATCATATTTACTTTGTACTTTTTTATTGTAATCTTCTGTGTGTTTCCTGTGTTTCCTGGGCGTTCAGCTCCAGGTTGTTGTGGCTCCACCAGGACGCCAGCCGGTCCACCTCTCTCCTGTAGGCGGACTCATCACTGTCCGAGATGAGCCCGATGAACTCACCACCAGTCACAATTTACATTTTTTGAGTCACGATTATTGTGAGAGTGGTCATACCGCCTTTGCTATGCCCAATCCCGTCAGATCTTGGAAGCTAAGCAGGGAAGGCCTGGTTAGTACTTGGATGGGAGACCGTTTGGTAACACCAGGAAGCCTAGCGAATGTAGTGAGTGAGTGAGTGGTTGGTGGTGGTCGGAGGGGCCGATGGCGCAGACTGGTTGCCTCGCTTCTGTCAGTCTACCCCAGGGCAGCTGTGGGTATAATAGTAGCTTACCACCACCAAGTATGGAGTGAATGAATAATCAGCTGTGAAGCGCTTTGGGTATCTTGAAAAGCGCTATACAAATCCAAGAGATTATTATTGCGATTTTACGATTCACGATTATCGACCGAATGAAAGGAAAGACTTGATATTTGTAGTTTTGTCTTTAAAAAGCTTTTTAATACTTGAACCTATAAACATTCACTGTTTCTAAAAATGAAAAATGCTTCAAGATTGTTTTGCATTAAAATAAATAGGCCTACATTGAATAATACAAAACAATGTCGACTTTACTTCTTTATAATGACCATAATGATCATAATTATTTGACTCTATATTATTAGGCCACAGTCTAGGCTCGGTTTCCTGTTCTCTAAAGTTCTGCTGCTGCTTAATTATTTGTCAGATGTTTTGATGAACAGAGAATGAAACGTGTTTACAAAATGACTAAGGAGACTCTTTGAACAGCTGATTTCCACATGTGGCGGTTTCACTTTCCTTTCTGTTACGCTGAAGCAGAGCGGAGCGCGTTAGCTTTTCTTTACATCCTGAGCCAGTTGTGGCTATTTCCCAACATCTGGACAACTTTTTATGGAATTATGCAGTTCGTTACCTTGACCTGGACATTCACAGCGAAGGATTATCTTCAAGATGTTGTTTATATTCCACGTAGCCGATATCAGCGCCTTTTGCTGCAACTTTCTGACGACAGGGTTTGCATAACAGATGTTCCATCGACAACAACAACGCCTTGGTCATGTTTTGGATCCTAAAGAGGTCCCACTCTGCTGACTTCAATCGTTTTAGGGTGGATACAACACTGGAGGAGAGCGTCCTTCTGCCTCGCTCAACTACCGCTGAGTTTACGCTGTTTATGGCGTAAACCGTGGCTTCTAAAATTCTTACGGAAAACCTACCGCGTCCTTTTATAATCGTGGTAATCGTAAAACCGGTTCATCTTGACATCCCTGTAATATTCTGACAACATTGCTCCACCGGACTCTTACTTTGAAAACTGGAAGTCCCTACAAAAAAACAGTTGTACTTCCTGTAGCTTGCTAACTGAAATGTGTACCTACGAGGCACTGGTAAAAGGCTGAAATAAAAGAAATAAAAGAACTAAAAGGACAACACAGACTAAGTTATTCCTTGTTAGCCAGGCACAACAATCCCTACTCACCACCGTCTCGTACCTGATCACCACGGCGGCTCGACTCTCCAGCACGCTCCTCATCTCCTCGGCCAGTTTGCAGAGCAGCGTCGTCTTCCCCGCCCCCGGGTCGCCGTGGACGACAACGGGGGCGTGTCGGGCGCTCGTGGACTCCCACAGGGCGAGGCAGACCTTCCCCAGCAGCGCCTCCCTCACCTGCACACCGCCGCACAGCTCCGCGGCCGCGCTGACGTGACGCCCGACCTCCTCCGTCGGCCGCTCTGACACGTCGTGGCCTCGCTCCTCCCGCACGCCGCCCCAGACCCGCCGCTTACCGTCCACCGCGGCGCCGATCCGGGCCTTCATCTGCGACACGAACTGCTCGCACAGGCCGTCCAGGTACTGTGCGTGCTCCTTGCGTTTGGGGTCGACGGCGCCCTTGAAGAGCTCGACGCAGTGGAGGTTGAGCTGCTTCTGCGAGTTAAGCCGCACTTTGAGGGCGCTCAGCAGCCCCTGGGCCTCGGCGTCCTGCAGCCCGTCCGACCTCAGGTCCCTCAGCATGGCGAGGCGTTTGGGGCCCTCGCGGACTTTCTGACGAGGAGACTCCCGCACGAAGATCAGAGCTTCGCCGCCGCCCGACCACAGACCGAGCTCGAACTCCCTCTCGGTGACTGAGACACAGACTCGAGTTAGCACCTTAGGAGCACACGTGACTGAGCACACGCGTAAAGACCACACAGGTACGCATCCACTCGTCTAAGCTCAGGTAAGAACAGATCAGTATGTTCCTTTAAGGAAGAACACAAGGCAGCACCATGGAAACGAGGAAATAACTGAGGCTGACATAAGAGACCACTCTCAGTGCTGCTGTAATAAACCACGGCTCAGTTAATAAGCCATGCCCTCAAGCACAGAGCGCCACAGCTGCGCCGTGTGGAAAATATCCATAGCGTTTGGAGCTTGCACTGTCCGTGCTCCAGGCACAAGATCTGGCCCTAAGAGTTATAAAGTTATAAAGTTATAGTTACAGCGATAACGTTTTTAACATGTTGTAAGAGTTTAAATGTTGATTTATTTCAGTGAGACCCGACTCACTCTCCAAAGGAATAAAGCATTAGCATTAGCATTAGCGTTAGTATTACGTAGCAATGCAACATTCCATGCACTGATATCATGAGGTCATTGATATTGTGTAGCATATAAAATCTCTCACTGACCTAAGGTGTTGTAGCTCCTCCCCTCACTGACCTGAGGTGCTGTAGCTCCGCCCCTCACTGACCTGAGGTGCTGTAGCTCCGCCCCTCCTCCTCTCACTGACCTGAGGTGCTGTAGCTCCTCCCCTCACTGACCTAAGGTGTTGTAGCTCCTCCTCTCACTGACCTGAGGTGCTGTAGCTCCGCCCCTCCTCCTCTCACTGACCTGAGGTGCTGTAGCTCCTCCCCTCACTGACCTAAGGTGTTGTAGCTCCTCCTCTCACTGACCTGAGGTGCTGTAGCTCCTCCCTCACTGACCTAAGGTGTTGTAGCTCCTCCTCTCACTGACCTGAGGTGCTGTAGCTCCGCCCTCCTCTCACTGACCTAAGGTGTTGTAGCTCCTCCTCTCACTGACCTGAGGTGCTGTAGCTCCTCCCCTCACTGACCTAAGGTGTTGTAGCTCCTCCTCTCACTGACCTGAGGTGCTGTAGCTCCTCCTCTCACTGACCTAAGGTGTTGTAGCTCCTCCTCTCACTGACCTGAGGTGCTGTAGCTCCGCCCTCCTCCCTCACTGACCTAAGGTGTTGTAGCTCCTCCTCTCACTGACCTGAGGTGCTGTAGCTCCTCCTCTCACTGACCTAAGGTGTTGTAGCTCCTCCTCTCACTGACCTGAGGTGCTGTAGCTCCTCCCCTCACTGACCTAAGGTGTTGTAGCTCCTCCTCTCACTGACCTGAGGTGCTGTAGCTCCGCCCCTCCTCCCCTCACTGACCTGAGGTGCTGTAGCTCCGCCCCTCCTCCTCTCACTGACCTGAGGTGCTGTAGCTCCTCCCCTCACTGACCTAAGGTGTTGTAGCTCCTCCTCTCACTGACCTGAGGTGCTGTAGCTCCTCCTCTCACTGACCTGAGGTGCTGTAGCTCCTCCTCTCACTAACCTGAGGTGCTGTAGCTCCTCCCCTCACTGACCTGAGGTGCTGTAGCTCCTCCCCTCACTGACCTGAGGTGCTGTAGCTCCGCCCCTCCTCCTCGCTGATGTGTCCTGCGCTCTGATTGGCTGCGTTCCTGAGCAGCTGCAGGAGCTGCGTTTCCGCCGCCTTCCACCGGGCGCCGTCGCTCTCTCTCTTCACTGCGTTTTCGGGCGAGCGGTCGCCGTAGTGAGGCAGCAGAGCAGTGATTGGCTGCAGGACGTAGGTGGGCGGTACCGCGTTGGCGTCCCGCAGGTACCACTGTCCCAGCAGCTTCAGGCCGTCCGTGTTTTTGGACAGTTTGGAGGAAAAGGAGTCGAAGTGTTTCTGTGAGAGGAGGCGCGGCAGAGCGCAGTGACCGTAACGGTTTCCCAGGAGCGCCTGAGGAGAAAGTGACATCATCTGCATAACCCCGGCTTCAAAACATTCTCTTAGGCGCCGTTCATTCATTAATCATTTTAATCAGTCATAGTTTTGTGACTCAAACTAAACGGAAAGTTAATGACACTAAAACTGTGATCTGCAGATTCTTTGCTCATGAAAAGAAAGAACTAAAAAAAATAATAATTGTATATTGATTTATTTAACTATTTTAATTCCTTTAAAAAACTTTTTTTTTAAATTATTATTTATGATTGCTTGTTTCTTTCTATCAAAACTATTTCCATCCTATTCATCCATTTGCTATTATTCTTATTAATCCTATTACTATTAATGTTGGGTTATTGTGATGATAATTATCTCCATTTTTGTTTCGCTCTTTATTTATTTATTTTTCTTAATTTATTTTTTCTTCTTTGCGCTGAAGGTTTCCTTTTATTATGGTTATATTCTGTATCTTTCTTTTGTTACTATCACTGGGATCATCAGGATTACCATGATCATTACTAATTTATATATATATATATATATATATATGTTATTATTATTTTTTATTTTATTCTTTATTATTATTATTATTTCCCTCAATATCTTTGTTTCGTAATACATCCACGCACACATTCACTCCCATGAGTCCCATGTGTGTTTATTAACATGCCCTTTACCGAACAAATAAACAAACAAATAAATAAACAAAATGCAAGTAGACACGCCCCTCTGAGTAGACACGCCCCTCTGAGTGGACACGCCCCTCCGGTGGACACGCCCCTCTGCGTGGACACGCCCCTCTGAGGAGACACGCCCCTCTGAGCAGACACGCCCCACTGAGCAGACACGCCCCTCTGAGTAGACACGCCCCTCTGAGGAGACACGCCCCTCTGAGTGAGTAGACACGCCCCTCTGAGTAGACACGCCCCTCTGAGTAGACACGCCCCTCTGAGTAGACACGCCCCTCTGTCAAACATTAAACTCACGACGAAAGCAGGAACCAGAGAGATCCGTCTGGACCTGCTGATCTCATGGAGGAAGATTTCACACGAGTCGTGTTCGACTGAAGGAGAACTCCTCAGGCCCCAGCACAAGTCCACCACCTACACACAAATACACACAAATACACACAAATAAACAATCCTCCACCTGCACACAAATACAAACACAAATACACACAAATACACACAAATAAACAATCCACCACCTGCACACACAAATACAAACACAAATACACACAAATACACACAAATAAACAATCCACCACCTGCACACACAATACAAACAAATACACACAAATACAAACAAATACAAACAAATGACACTGAGGCTACGTCCTGGACTAAAACTGCAAAAATAAATCAATGGTTGATTCTAGAACGTCATGTGATGGTTTTAGTTGGAGCCGCGGCCGATACGACTCGTCTTATTCATCGTTCTGAATCTCGTCTCCACTTTCAGACGCCTTTATGAGACAGTCATGTGACCTAAGTTCATCTGTGCTGAGAGAGAAGACGCTGGACTTTGAGACAGTTTTTGTTTCACGTGGAAAAGTCCATTAACCAGAAACAAAGCACCGTTACCACAGTTACCACAGTAGGATTCTTAAAGCTGTTTTACGATGCTGTGATGTTTGCAAACGCTGGTAAGTGACGCTCATTGTGTAAGAGCTTTGACAGGGTCAGGACTCGGGATAATCCAGGCCTGAACTGAGGTTTTTCCCACAGAAACTGAAATAAAGACGCCTTTATTAAAGCACAGACCTCGAAGACGAGCCCCAGGCCGCGGCAGAAGGTCTGGACCTCGGGATACGCCTTCTCCAGCAGCGCCCGCCTCTCACTGCCCATGTCTGGAAAAGATCAGGACAAAACAAAGACTTCTCAAAGTGAGCGGTCACAGGGCTCAGGGGGAAGTGTCTGGCTCATCGGCACAACGGCAGAAAGAGATTCAAAACACAAATTAGTCCTGAATTCACAAAATGAAATAAAGTTCTGCCGTTTTACAATATTAGTACATTAAAAACGAACTGAAAAATCCTGGTTCTTTTCTCACGGTCAATAACATTCTTCTACAAATTATTTCATTTACAAATAAACTTATTTGGAAGAAAAACAATGATCGGTTTTATCTTTATGATGTAATGGGATGAACAAAACCAGGAACATTCTTTGGTGACTAAATCAACCAGGCGTCTCCATCTCGTCCGGCCTCTTGCCGTAGCGAGACAGTTCTTCAGAGTCATTCACAGTTTTTCCAGCACATTAGAGATGCACCGATCCAGCTTTTTTGCTTCCGATATCGATACTGGGGTTTGAGTATCGGCCGATACCCGATATTAACCAAGAAACTTTCTTAAAAGTGGCAGCTGTGAGTGAAAAAGTGGATGTTCCTCTTTTCTCCATTGTTTGTGAGATCAATAAAATGGAGAAAAAATGATACAACCTCGTGTCACCCCTTCAAAACAGTAAAGTTTAAATAATGAAACACAGATTAAATTTCATACGTCGCATTAAGGTTTTGTACTTTATTTCAAAATGATATGACTCAAGTAAGAAAAAGTGATTGAAAAAGTTCCTCAAGTACAGAAAGTGTTATATTTATCTTTCAAATGTAAAATGGTGAAAGTGAAGTTCTCCACACAAATAGCGCTCGGGTAAAGTAATGAAATAACGACTCACCGGTGAAAGTGGAGCTGACGAAGACGCTGATCATGTTGGACTCTGAGGCCGAGTGGAGGTCAAGTTTCGCTCCTCCAGGTTCTCCTGCTCCTCCAGGTTCTCCTGCTCCTCCAGGTCCTCCAGGTTCTCCTGCTCCTCCAGGTCCTCCAGGTTCTCCTGCTCCCTCGCTCTCCGACATCTGACAAAACACAATCACATTTCAGACTTCACTCAACCTTAACCGAGCACATTTTCTCCAGCTTTACCCAAACCTAAAAGCTTCTCGAGTGGACTTTACAGCTCAGGGCAACGCCTCATGTGTTTAGTTTATTAGTTTATTTGAGCAGTAAACATTCTGCTCTAAAGGAGTGGGCTGAAGCAAGAGCTTATAAGCCCCACCCCCAAAATCAATACAACATTTACAATATAGCATCTACATAAAGACATTACATGACAGAACTGTAATAATAACTTTATCCTATTGCAATTACATTATCAATCATACAATTAGCAGCATCATATTAGATTTTCATCAATGTCAAAGGAGAATCAGTTACACTTCAAAGCGGCTTTTTTAACAGAGCAAATTACAAAGTATTGTTTGAAATGTTCATATAGAAACAGAAATAAAGCACAACGACAACCACGATCTCGTTTCATGTACAATGTTTAGTACAAAGCGAGTAACAAAAGGCAAACCTTAATATAATATATTTCAGCATGTCACCAACGCCAAACCTTGGTAACATTACCGGAAGGTCGACGGTTCGAATCCCAGTTTCTGAAGATACACACTGTTGTTGTGTCCTTGGGCAAGACACTTCAGTCAATCGATATGTATTCACCCGCCTTGCCTATGAATGAGAGAGTGATTGGGTGACTGGTTCCTTGCTGTAAAGCGCTTTGAGCCTGATAAAGGTAGAAAAGCGCTGTGTAAGTTGAGTCCATTTATCATTTTCTCCAGTGCAGCTTTACCCAAATCTAAAAGCCTCTCGACTGGAGCCTATAGGCCAGTGCCTCACTAGAAAGCTAAGACCTCCAAAACTGATCTCTTTCCTAATTGTTGCCGTCTAACTGTTTTTGGAAATGTCAGATAAACCTTATTTTATCGTCTCAAATGTCATTCCTCTTGTTCTTGCTCCTTAAGCCACAACAGGACCACATTTTTCAGTTGTAGTTTATCCTTAAAATCGCTAGTTTTAGTTTAATCTTATTTCTCTTGATCACTTCCTGCCTCCAGCTGATGTCACTGATGATGTCACTGATGATGTCAGCATTTAAAGGATCTATATTAAAGGGATACTTCAGGATTTTTGACATTGGGCCTCATTTCCTAGTTATCCAGAGTGTTGTTGATGTCTGGAGATATTTTTTCTTAAATTCATGCAGTTCTTATATTTGAAGAGTCTAGTGGCGCTAGGCTAGGGCAAGGCTAAAGCATTTCTATGGTATCAGTTAGCCTGCATTAAAAACAGTCTGACCCACTCCACAGTGCACCTGAGGCAAATCACTTATAACACCAGACTAACCATATAAATGTCTGTGTTAATAGAATCATTTAAAATAACTTATATTTGAGCAGCATCAGCTTCGTGGCTGTAAGCTAACGCAGCGGCGGAGTGATCTGCGAGAAAATAGTCCCTCAAAATGCGGTAATTCATGTGATACAAGGTCAGTTATATTTCAAACATGATTCTATTAACACAGACATTTATATGGTTAGTCTGGTGTTATAAGTGATTTACCTCAGGTGCACTGTGGAGTGGGTCAGACTGTTTTTAATGCAGGCTAACTGATACCATAGAAATGCTTTAGCCTTGCCCTAGCCTAGCGCCACTAGACTCTTCAAATATAAGAACTGCATGAATTTAAGAAAATAATATCTCCAGACATCAACAACACTCTGGATAACTAGGAAATGAGGCCCAATGTCAAAAATCCTGAAATATCCCTTTAAGCTCGTGCTGCCATGTTTTTCAAGAACCTTGTAGATTTGGTTAAAGCCAAACTGGAGAAAATGTGATCTGTTCAGGTGGAGGTCAAGAGGTTAATAACCTTTACTTTGAAAATATAGGACTGGGTGATATTGATAATGAAGATGAATTGAAATTAAAGAAACAGGTAATTTACAGACTTTTGTCGCTCAGGAAGGTAAAATCCTAAACACACGACGAATATGAAGCTCTACGGAAATAAGATGGAGAAATGACACATTACCGTTTCAAAACTGGTTCAGACGAGGAGAATCCACCGAATGCAGAATAATAAGTCCATCCCGACGCCGTGAACCCGTCAGTTTGTTGATGAAGTGTTTGTCCCTCACAGCTCCATCCCTCTGCTGAACGTCTCTCTGGACCTGGTCTGCAGAGAATCGTCTCCAGAGCGACTTTTCCCGCGGCTCCCGGTGTTCCTCATTAAACTGCAGTAACTTTGACACTGAAGCGGAGTCTGACTGTCGCCCAGGTCCAGAGGCGGCTCTTTTTAAAATAACTAATCACTTTTACACTGAACATAAATGTGAAAGACACGCTTTAGTTTTTGCACTGAACTCAAAAGACATTTTCTATAAACGCATTAGGCTTTCTGATACTTGACCCATATGATAAACTTGCACTGGAGACGTTGACTAAAAGCACAGACAAATATGGGATTTAAAGAGGTTATGTCCTCATCCATATCCATTGTTGATTAATCTGCATAATCTGTGTCTGGTCTTTAGGAGCAGGTTTTGCGTTGCCTTTAAAGGATATTTCAGGATTTTTGACATAGGGCCTAATTTCCTCGTTATTCAGAGTATTGTTGATTTCTGGATATATATATGCATATATATATATATTTTTTTTTTAATTCATGCAGTTCTTATATTTGAAGAGGTTAGCGGTGCTAGGCTAGTGCATGTCTATGGAAACTAGTAGCCTGACCCAAGCACAGCGCACCTGAGGCAAATCAATTATAAACACCAGACTAACCATATAAATGCCTGTGTTTAAATATAACCATTTTGCATTTAAAAGAACTTCTATTTGAGCAGCATCAGCTTCCTGGTTGTAAGCTACGCAGCGGCGGAGTGATCTGCTCGGTTACCGGATCTAGTTTGTTTACCTGCGGCCGCCATTACTACACGTGGAATTCACAAAGGAGCTTTCTACTAATCAGATATGGCAACGTTTGGAGGACGAGCCCATGATTTTGAAGAGGTTTTTAATGCAGGCTACTAGTTACCATAGACATGCACTAGCCTGGCACTAGCACCACTAAACTCTTCAAATATAAGGATTAAAAATATGTATCTCCAGAAATAAACAACACTCTGGATAACGAGGAAATGAGGCCCTATGTCAAAAATACTGAAATATCCTTTAAGTTAATCCTGCAGTCTGGCCTTAAACACAAGATGGCGCCACCCCCTGAGAGCTCCTGAATAAGGTGAAAATATGCAGAGCTATAAACGAGTCCAGGCTCACAGTTAAAAAGCAGCTCAGAGAGAAAAACCTGTCCATGAATGTCTTGTTTTGGTACAATGTCAAAACTTATTTTTCTGGGCATTTTTGGGCAAATTCTCTTCTTAAGATTGATTTTTCTTTTGTGATTTTTCTTTTGTGATTTTTCTTTCGTGAGCTTAAAGATTAAAAAGTCAAATCGACTGCAATAAAAGCTCAAAAACAGGTAACGTTTTGGTTTAATTGTGATGTTGAGACCGGTGATGCGTGACTAACGGTCCCTGAAGAGTTCAAACCAGCTCAAAAACATCCACAGGCTCAAAACACAGAGACAAACAAGGGCTACGTCAGGTCTACAAGGCAGCTCTCAGTCGTCCAGGAGACCAACGTCACTATTCAGGTCCAAAAACAGCAAACTAAACATGAAGAAATAAAGACATTCTTTTGCAGCTTTTAAAAACATAAATGTGTTAAAAAGTTTTCTTCGTCAGCGCCGCAGAGCTGAGCAAACTCCACAAAGGCCACATTGTTTGGGAGTCCAACCCGAGACAGGGAGACATTGACAAAAAATAAATCTCTCAATGTTTTTGGGGACTTTCTCATTAGGATGAAATAGGGCTGGGCGATAAATCAATTTAATTCAATTAATTAATGCTTTTAAAAACAGACGATGTGGAAAATGGCTAAATCGTAAAATCGTGTCCGCCGCTCCATGTCCCGCCTCACGTGCACCGTGTTGACAATTTAGCAGCGACTGTTTTCTGAAATGTCACCCGAAGAAAACCCAGAGACTCTGACTCTGCTGCTTTACAAAGGCGTTGTGTTTTCAGAGTGCGCAATAGAGTTTTCTTCCGCTAAAACTGAGTTTTCCTGTCTGATCCTCTTCCTTCTCTCACCCTGAGGCTCTGAGCGGAGGCATTTTAGTTTTTAAGCAGCAGCTTAAAAACTAAAATGCTTTTGAAAAGTCCATGGCTTATTTAGAAGTTTTACTTTTGAGAGCAGCCAAGGAATATTTAAAGAGAAATACAATTTTCTAATGGGCCTAATTGTGGGTGATATTATGAATCTAAATATTAATGGTCTGGTCCGTTTTCTTATTATGAAAGATCAGGAGACCTTAAAAAAAAAAAAAAATCCATTAAAAATCGTAATCGTCCAAACTCTAACAAAATCGAGATTTTCATTTTTGGCCACATCGCCCAGCCCTAGGATGAAAACCATCAGAAATGTGCAAAAAGATGCATTATGGATTATTTTGATGTGGACAAAGATAATTGTCCCAGACAGACAAGAACAGCTTTACCATTTCTTACACTTTCATTTCCCACATTCACTTTTCATAATTCTTCTCCACAATTTTTCCCCATTATTTCCTAAATTAAAAAAATAATAATATTTTCCCTGGGGGCCCACACACACACACTTTAAAAAATCCACTCTTCCTCATCTTTACATGAGGTCCACTTCCATCCATTTATTCCATATTTCTTGTCATTGGGAGATAAACCTGATATTGTATTTTTTATCTTCGACTTTTCCGACATTTTTTCCCATTTAAAAAGAAAAGTCCCTTTTTTTCACTTCAATTCCCATTTTTTTTTTTTTTTTAAGTCCACTATTTCCCCATTTCTTCTATTGGAGATAAACCCGATATTGCAGATTCCCCATGTAGCCCATGCAGTGGTTCCCAAAGTGAGGCTCTCAAGAAGATTTTCAGACAATATTTTTTACATTTCAATCAAAATCCATCAAATTCAATGTCAGAATACAGCATATTTTAGTGAAGTTAAGCCAAATAACAATTAACACAGGGGTTAAACCAGATTTTCAATATTTTGTACCTAAATGATTCTAAATGCTGATTATATTTCACAGAAGGTCCCGAGTTGTAAACGAAAGCACAAACTTGGACTGTGACGTGAAATCCTTTATTTTCCAGTAAAATCAAACACTTTAGAAAAACTGCAGTCCTTTAGTGAGCTGATCCTTGACGGTGATTGGTCAGCGCGGGCCGGTGCTGCGCTGTGATTGGTCAGCAGGGGGCGGGGCGGTCAGGCCTTTGCTCAGGAGAAAAGCTTCCTGTTTGGGCTCCCTCCCCAGGAACTGTCTCAGCATCTCAGCGGCGTCGAGAGATCCACCCGGGCCGAGGATGAAGCGCCGGAATCCTGCCCACCTGCGGAGACGCCGGATCAGAGACGCCGGATCAGAGACAGGACATTTAGAGACACACGTATGTCAACTTCCTGTTCTTACGGCCAGAGGCTGCACTTTAGGCCCCAAAGATTTACTCAGAGGGATTTGGAGCTTGTTTAGTTTTGGAATAAGTTATTCACAAATGAGAAAATTCATCCTTTACCACCACCACCACCTCTCTTCCCTCCCTCCCTCCCTCCTCTCTTCCCTCCCTCCTCTCTCCCTCCCTCCCTCCCTCCCTCCTCTCTTCCCTCCCTCCTCTCTTCCTAAACTCTGACTCATACCTTGGGGTTCATGATTCCTCCTGTTTGAATCGAGCGTAGAACATGTCCATGGAGAAGACCTCGCTCCACAGATATCCGTAATACTGCGCGTCGTAGCCGCCGGCCAAGTGCCCGAACGTGGCCGGCATGTTGGTCCCTGCGGAGTATAAGTACACACAGTACTATAACTGTGATAGTAGAGTCTACAGATGTAAATATACTGTAATATAACTCTGATAGTAGAGTCTACAGATGTAAATATACTGTAATATAACCCTGTGATAGTAGAGTCTACAGATGTAAATATGTAATTAACTGAATAATATAAACTCTGTGATAGTAGAGTCTACAGATGTAAATATACTGTAATATAACTCTGATAGTAGAGTCTACAGATGTAAATATACTGTAATATAACTCTGATAGTAGAGTCTACAGATGTAAATATACTGTAATATAACTCTGATAGTAGATCTACAGATGTAAATATACTGTAATATAACTCTGATAGTAGAGTCTACAGATGTAAATATACTGTAATATAACTTGATAGTAGAGTCACAGATGTAAATAAAATATAACTGGAATAATTAAATATACAACCTGTGATAGTAGAGTCTACAGATGTAATATACTGTAATATAACTCTGATAGTAGAGTCTACAGATGTAAATATACTGTAATATAACTCTGATAGTAGAGTCTACAGATGTAAATATACTGTAATATAACTCTGATAGTAGAGTCTACAGATGTAAATATACTGTAATATAACTCTGATAGTAGAGTCTACAGATGTAAATATACTGTAATATAACCCTGGATAGTAGAGTCTACAGATGTAAATATACTGTAATATAACTTGATAGTAGAGTCTACAGATGTAAATATACTGTAATATAACCCTGTGATAGTAGAGTCTACAGATGTAAATATACTGTATATAACCCTGTGATAGTAGAGTCTACAGATGTAAATATACTGTACTATAACCCTGTGATAGTAGAGTCATACAGATGTAAATATACTGTAATATAACCCTGTGATAGTAGAGTCTACAGATGTAAATATACTGTAATATAACGCTGTGATAGTAGAGTCTACAGATGTAAATATACTGTAATATAACCCTGTGAATAGTAGAGTCTACAGATTAAATATACTGTATATAACCCTGTGATAGTAGAGTCTACAGATGTAAATATACTGTATAACCTGTGATAGTAGAGTCTACAGATGTAAATATACTGTAATATAACTCTGTGATAGTAGAGTCTACAGATGTAAATATACTGTAATATAACTCTGTGATAGTAGAGTCTACAGATGTAAATATACTGTAATATAACTCTGTGATAGTAGAGTCTACAGATGTAAATATACTGTAATATAACCCTGTTGATAGTAGAGTCTACAGATGTAAATATACTGTAATAATAACTCTGTGATAGTAAGTCTACAGATGTAAATATACTGTAATATAACTCTGTGATAGTAGATCACAGATGTAAATATACTGTAATATAACCAGTACCTGGAGAGGAGGGGATGCCCAGCACCTCCTCACACAGACGGTGATATTCCTCCGCCGGTCGAGGCCGCTCCTCGTGTGCAGAGCTTGGTCCACTTTGGCCAGAACGATCTGACGCAGGTTAAACAGACCTGGACACACGATACGTTTCAGAAACTTACAGCGAGATTCCTGAGCTAAAGTGCCCACATGTTGCTCCCATCTAAAGTACAGGTTTCACTCTGCTTTAGCTGTTGGGGAGTAGGAAAGGCCAGCCCACACTCAGATATACGTCACTCAGATATACGAGGAGCGTGAAGGAGCCGTTACATCCTGAATAAATCACCATAAAGACGGTTTAAATGATCACGGACCGGTGTTTGCGAGCCGGGACTTGATGAGTTTGTCGAGCAGCTCGTCCGGGATCCCCACGCCCGTTTTGTAATGACGGGACATTCTCTGCAGCGGCTCCTTCTCCCAAACCCAGTTCTCCAACATCTGGGACGGAGCCTCCACGAAGTCCCGCTCCACGTGGGTCCCACTGAACATGGCGTACTCGGCCTGAGGATCAGATATATTCATTTAAGAATAACGCACACAGCTGCATCTACCTGGGCACAGCTGCATTTACCTGGGCACAGCTGCATTTACCTGGGCACAGCTGCATTTACCTGGGCACAGCTGCATTTACCTGGGCACAGCTGCATTGGGCACAGCTGCATTTACCTGGGCACAGCTGCATTTACCTGGGCACAGCTGCATTGGGCACAGCTGCATTTACCTGTGCACGGCTGTATTTACCTGGGCACAGAGCTGGTGCATGACGTGTCCAAACTCGTGGAAGTACGTCTCCACCTCGTCGTGCTGCAGCAGGGCGGGCGCGTCCGCCGTGGGTTTGCTGAAGTTGGCGACCATCGCTGCCACAGACGCCTGGCGGGAGCCGTCGGGCAGCAGGCAGCCGGGCTGCAGGCCGAAGCACGCGGCGTGCCCGTACTTCCCCTCTCTGCCAACGGGCACAGGACACGGTCAGAGGCAAAGCAGAGGTTTCATACACAAGAGTTTCATCAGGACGAGAGATCGTTTTACTGCCACGACCTCATCACTACTGCCGCGACCTCATCACTACTGCCGCGACCTCATCACTACTGCCGCGACCTCATCACTACTGCCACGACCTCATCACTACTGCCGCGACCTCATCACTACTGCCGCGACCTCATCACTACTGCCGCGACCTCATCACTACTGCCGCGACCTCATCACTACTGCCGCGACCTCATCACACTGCCACGACCTCATCACTACTGCCGCGACCTCATCACTACTGCCGCGACCTCATCACTACTGCCCCCTCTCCTCGCCGCGACCTCCATCACTACGCCGCGACCTCATCACTACTGCCGCGACCTCATCACTACTGCCGCGACCTCATCACTACTGCCGCGACCTCATCACTACTGCCGCGACCTCATCACTACTGCCACGACCTCATCACTACTGCCGCGACCTCATCACTACTGCCGCGACCTCATCACTACTGCCGCGACCTCATCACTACTGCCGCGACCTCATCACTACTGCCGCGACCTCATCACTACTGCCACGACCTCATCACTACTGCCACGACCTCATCGCTACTGCCGCGACCCTCATCACTACTGCCCGACCTCATCACTACTGCCACGACCTCATCACTACTGCCACGACCTCATCACTACTGCCGCGACCTCATCACTACTGCCGCGACCTCATCACTACTGCCAGCGACCTCATCACTACTGCCACGACCTCATCACTACTGCCACGACCTCATCACTACTGCCACGACCTCATCGCTACTGCCGGCCTCATCACTACTGCCGCGACCTCATCACTACTGCCACGACCTCATCACTACTGCCACGACCTCATCACTACTGCCGCGACCTCATCACTACTGCCGCGACCTCATCACTACTGCCGCGACCTCATCACTACTGCCGCGACCTCATCACTACTGCCACGACCTCATCACTACTGCCGCGACCTCATCACTACTGCCGCGACCTCATCACTACGACTCACATACGCCGACCTCATCACTACTGCCGCGACCTCATCACTACTGCCACGACCTCATCACTACTGCCGCGACCTCATCACTACTGCCGCGACCTCATCACTACTGCCACGACCTCATCACTACTGCCGCGACCTCATCACTACTGCCACGACCTCATCACTACTGCCACGACCTCATCACTACTGCCGCGACCTCATCACTACTGCCACGACCTCATCACTACTGCCGCGACCTCATCACTACTGCGCGACTCATCATAGCCGCCCTCATCACTCTGCCGCGACCTCATCACTCTGTATCTGATGTTTTTCTTTACAAATAGAGCTTAAAGGGATATTCAGGATATTTGACATTGGGCCTCATTTCCTAGTTATCCAGAGTGTTGTTGATGTCTGGAGATATTTTTTTCTTAAATTCATGCAGTTCTTATATTTGAAGAGTCTAGTGGCGCTAGGCTAATGCTAGGCTAGTGCATGTCTATGGTATCAGTTAGCCCGCATTAAAAACAGTCTGACCCACTCCACAGTGCACCTGAGGTAAATCACTTATAACACCAGACTAACCATATAAATGTCTGTGTTAATAGAATCATTTAAAATAACTTATATTTGAGCAGCATCAGCTTCGTGGCTGTAAGCTAACGCAGCGGCGGAGTGATCTGCGAGAAAATAGTCCCTCAAAATGCAGTAATTCATGTGATACAAGGTCAGTTATATTTCAAACATTATTCTATTAACACAGACATTTATATGGTTAGTCTGGTGCGGAGAGAGGAATGAAAAAGTTTAGTCACTGGTGGTACCGGGGGTAGAGAGTGTGGGTGAGAGGCGTGTGGTGGTACCGGGGGTAGAGAGTGTGAGTGAGAGGCGTGTGAGTGAGAGGCGTGTGAGTGAGAGGCGTGTGGTGGTACCGGGGGTAGAGAGTGTGAGTGAGAGGCGTGTGAGTGAGAGGCGTGTGAGTGAGAGGCGTGTGGTGGTACCGGGGGTAGAGAGTGTGAGTGAGAGGCGTGTGAGTGAGAGGCGTGTGAGTGAGAGGCGTGTGGTGGTACCGGGGGTAGAGAGTGTGAGTGAGAGGCGTGTGGTGGTACCGGGGGTAGAGAGTGTGAGTGAGAGGCGTGTGGTGGTACCGGGGGTAGAGAGTGTGGGTGAGAGGCGTGTGGTGGTACCGGGGGTACAGGTCGAGGTAGAACTGTCCGATGGCGGTGCCGGTGCTGCGGTCCTTCACGGAGAACAGCGTGACGTCCGGGTGCCACACCTCCGCGTTGGGAACCTGCTCGAAGGACAGTCCCAGCAGCTCCTGGTAAATGTCCAGCAGCCCCAGGGTCACCACCTCCATGGGGAAGTACTCCTTCAGGAGGTTCTGGTCCACAGCGTACTGCGTCTCCTCCACCTGAGAGAGGGGGGGGATTCACTTTATACGATTGTGTTTAATGAAAACCTCTTTAGTTAGGAATTTAGAAAAAGCTTTTGAAATATTGGGAATAACATTTTTAAAAAGTGGGGAAATGGGAGGGGGAACAATTGTGGGAAAAATTCGGAGGAAAAAAATAAATAAATTAGAAAAGTCAGGATAAAACAGGAGAAACATTTGCGGGAAATATGGTTAAAATGAGGGAAGAAAAAAGAGAAAATTATGATAAAATTGCAAAAATAGAGGTCAGAGTGAAGACACAACACTAACTTCTTTCTCCTGTTGTACCATTCATCCTGGTACTATAGGCCAGGATGACGTGTGTGAGTGTATGGAGGTGTCAGAGGGACCGTTCGGTCAGAGGGACCAGTCGTGACAGCGCTTCTGTCAGTCTCCCCCAGGGGAAACTGAAGCTACTGAGGAAGCTGAACACCAGTATGGAGTGAATGTACAACTGTCTCATGTAAAGCGCTTTGTGAGCATGTCTGTGAAAGGCGCTTTATAAACAAAGATCTTCTTCTTCTCCATTTCTCACTTTGTGTTTGTTACAGACTCTCTCCTCTCTGCTGTGAATGAACCGACTTCTCCAATAGTTTCATCACATTTAGGGGCGACCTGTTGTACCTGAGTCATGAAGTAACGCGTGTCCCAGGCGTGGAGCTTTCCATCGAACGGCAGCTGCCTCTTCTCACACTCTTTCTGCTTCAGTTTGAGCAGCACGGCCCGTTCCTCCTCCCCCAGAGGCTTCAGCTTACAGGCCAGCTCCTCTGGAGAGAAAACAGCTGTAAGAACATCTGCAGGCCAGCTCCTCTGGAGAGAAAACAGCTGTAAGAACATCTACAGGCCAGCTCCTCTGGAGAGAAAACAGCTGTAAGAACATCTGCAGGCCAGCTCCTCTGGAGAAAACAGCTGTAAGAACATGTACAGGCCAGCTCCTCTGGAGAGAAAACAGCTGTAAGAACATCTACAGGCCAGCTCCTCTGGAGAGAAAACAGCTGTAAGAACATCTACAGGCCAGCTCCTCTGGAGAGAAAACAGCTGTAAGAACATCTGCAGGCCAGCTCCTCTGGAGAAAACAGCTGTAAGAACATGTACAGGCCAGCTCCTCTGGAGAGAAAACAGCTGTGAGGCGAAAGAACTACTGACAGGTTCCTCTGCAAGAACAGCTGTAAGGTTTTCATCCAACAGTGAAGTTTTCAGAGGAAACAAAGGTCACACAGCGAGAGGCTGGAAATATATCGTATACAAGATAATATCGAAATTGTTGTTTTTAAGATCCGCACGTTTACATCAAGTTTATCTACAAAGGCAAGAAACACAAAAAAGAGCCAATAAAAACAAACTAAAAGGAAACATTTATCTTTTGAGCGACAAAGCAAACTAGATTTCAACGTTTGAAGCACTTTCTGCAGATTTCTGATGTTTGCAAAAATCAGCCTCATCAGTGTTGAAAAAGTCCCAAATACTGTATATTGATATGTTAATTTCATCACCAGCTCCTCTGGGAGAACAGCTGTAAGGTTTACAGAGGCCCAGGAGACTTTGGCCACTGCGAGCCGCGTCTCGGCCTAAGTTTCTCTTGTAACTCGTGGAGGCCGTTACCGAGGAAGCTGGAGACCTTCTGCGCGCTCTTGGCCATGTTCATCTCCAGGACGAAGTCGGCGTGAGTGCTGAACCCGAGCAGATCGCACTTCTGAGCACGCAGCCGCACCAGCTCCTTCAGGATCTCCGCGTTCTCCTGCGACACAGAGACAAACGAGCTCAGGCCGACGTCACAGGAGGAACACCGTGACGTCATCGAGAGGCCAAACCTCTTTGCAGCGCGAGTTAAAAGCCTCCTCCAGTTTCTGCCGCGTTTCCGGGACGTGGCACTTCTTCATCGTGGGAAATAATGCGGATACTTCAGCGTCACTTTGAGCTCGTCTCCGTCTTTCTCCAGAGAAGTCAGGAAGTCCTCGGGGAGTCCGCCTAGAGAACATTTAAAAACATTTAAATACTTTACTTTAATGTCTACAGAGAAGAAAACCTTTAAATACTTTACTTTAGCGGCTCAGACACTTTTTCAGTTTCCTTTTTCCTTCAAGACGGAACGAACACCGCGTGAAGCCAAAAACTATTTTACTGAAACTTGTTTATTCACACAGTTAAAGGGACTAGATGCAAGTTGGTCATTTTACACTCACTACTCCCACCTCAGGTCTTACGTGTAACTGCAGTCTCTATATTAAAAGTGATATTTCAGGATTTTTGACATTGGGCCTCATTTCCTAGTTATCCAGAGTGTTGTTGATGTCTGGAGATATTTTTTTCTTAAATTCATGCAGTTCTTATATTTGAAGAGTCTAGTGGCGCTAGGCTAATGCAAGGCTAGTGCATTTCTATGGTATCAGTTAGCCTGCATTAAAAACAGTCTGACCCACTCCACAGTGCACCTGAGGTAAATCACTTATAACACCAGACTAACCATATAAATGTCTGTGTTAATAGAATAATGTTTGAAATATAACTGACCTTGTATCACATGAATTACCGCATTTTGAGGGACTATTTTCTCGCAGATCACTCCGCCGCTGCGTTAGCCTAGCGCCACTAGACTCTTCAAATATAAGAACTGCATGAATTTAAGAAAAAAATATCTCCAGACATCAACAACACTCAATGACGGCACTTCGAACCTGAATTAACACCTTTGTGAGTGATTTTAGAGGCAGTTGTGGTGAACAGGCCTCATTCTACACATTAGGACATGGCTGGAACATGTAGGGGGAGGAAAATACATGATTTTAACAGTCTTAAACTCTGTACAGTCCCTTTAAGCCTAAACTTATTTAAAAAGATCATTCTGAAAAATAAATCAAACTGCTGTTGTCTTTGAAGTGTTTGAAATGATCACACTGGCCTCACATCTCCTTCAAAATAAGATCAAATGGAGGAAAATACAAAGAAGCATCTAGAATATACCTCTAAAACTAAATACAGCCCCTAAACAAATGTGAATTGTGATTAATTATTTACTGAGGCCATAATTAATCACCACTAATTTAAATACTTGACTTTGGCGCCAACAGAGAAACATTTAAATACTTTCAGGGGTTTGTCCACTTGAGGTCTAAAGGGCTTGTCTCACCGGCCTGGGGACCAGTTAGAGACTCGAGTTGCCGCTGGACACAGAGATGTCTCCGAGACGTCCCCTGGAGATGAGGCGAGTCTCCAGGTCCCGGTTATTTGTTGAGCTGTTTCTGTGACGTCTCTGCAATGTCTCTGAGATCTGTCGGATACAAAGGAGATCTCAGAGGGACTCCATACGCTTCTTTGAGATCTCCTTGGTATCCGACTATAGGGACGTCAAGATGAACCGGTTTTACGATTACCACGATTATAAAAGGACGCGGTAGGTTTTCCGTAAGAATTTCAGAAGCCACGGTTTACTGCACGCCATAAACAGCGTAAACTCAGCGGTAGTTGAGCGAGGCAGAAGGACGCTCTCCTCCAGTGTTGTATCCACCCAAAAACGATTGAAGTCAGCAGAGTGGGACGTCTTTAGGATCCAAAACATGACCAAGGCGTTGTTGTTGTCGATGGAACATCTGTTATGCAAACCCTGATATCGGCTACGTGGAATATAAACAACATCTTGGAGATAATCCTTCACTGTAAATGTCCAGGTCAAGGTAACGAACTGAATAATTCACAAAAAAGTCCAGATGTTGGGAAATAGCCACAACTGGCTCAGGATGTAAAGAAAAAGCTAACGCGCTCCGCTCTGCTTCAGCGTAACAGAAAGGAAAGTGAAACCGCCACATGTGGAAATCAGCTGTTCAAAAGAGTCTCCTTAGTCATTTTGTAAACACGTTTCATTCTCTGTTCATCAAAACATCTGACAAATAATTAAGCAGCAGCAGAACTTTAGAGAACAGGAAACCCAGCCTAGACTGTGGCCTAATAATATATAGTTAAATAATTATGATCATTATGGTCATTATAAAGAAGTAAAAGTTGACGTTGTTTTGTATTATTCAATGTAGGTCTATTTATTTTAATGCAAAACAATCTTATAGCATTTTTCATTTTTAGAAACGGTGAATGTTTACAAGTTTTAAAGAGGTGGTATTATGCTTTTTTCAATCACATAGCACCAGTCTATAGCATACTACAATGATGACGTAACCTTCTGTTGGTCTGTATATGCAGTAAATTAAAATAACTGCCTTGAATAAAATTGCTCTCTCAAAATGGCTGTACTGAACGTCTTGAAATAGGCCTCTGTCTCTTTAAGAAGCTTTCCGACACGCCCCCTTCAGCACACTGCTGTGGCATCTAAACAACACTACTGTGCGGGGAGGGGGCTCTGCTGAGCTGAGGAGCAGTGGTTGGTGGCTTGGCTGGTGACGAAAGGTCCAGAGGCGTCTCCAGGAGGTGGGGGCGTTCCTAGGAGGACTGAGGCATAGCTACACCTAAAATGGCTGCCGTCTAAGTTTTTACTGATTACTCAAAAATATGTGAATGAGCCAAGGCAACACTCCAGGCATGTGTTTAATGAGGGAATGACATAATAACATGATATAAAGCTTGAAAAAGTCCATTTTACATAATACCCCCCTTTAAGAAGCTTTTTAAAAACAAAAAATATCAGTTCTTTCCTTTCATTCGGTCGATAATTGAATAATCGTAAAATCGCAATATTTTCTCTCACAATAATCGTCACAGAAACGTCTCACAGATTGAGGACAACAGCTCTCGGAGTCTCTGCTGAAGTTTTCACCAAGACTACCTCATCTTCAGCGGCAACTCCAGTCTCCAACTAGTCCTCTGTGCGCTTAACCCTGCACGCTTTAGTCTGGACTGAAACGGACTCGACCAAAGCCTAAGACTAAGAACAAACACACATGAGAACGTTCCCGGGACACTTCTCTCTCTGCAAGGACCTAAAGAGCGTTTGTTATTCCTGATTGTAAATGAAGCGAGAGAGAGAGTTCTGACCGAGCTGCTCGCGGCTGAAGCTCAGGCTCGTGGTGTCCTCGTTCAGGTTCTTGTTGAAGTCGATGCACAGGTTACTCAGCTTCTTCTTTATGCTCTTGATCTCCTGGAAATAACAAGAACATTGTAGTTGAGTCGGCCCTGAAGTTTAGTCAGTGTCTGCTAGAACTGGGCAATATGTCAAGATCATATCTAAAATGCTGTTTGGAAGATATGCAAATTTACAATAGAGTTTATCTGTGTGGGAAAAAGAGGACGACGGTGGCGCAGATCGTTGTGTCCTTGGGCAAGGCACTTCACCCACATTGCCTCCAGTGTCTGCCTACACTGGTAGCCCCCTAGGAGAGACCAACAGGCCCGGTTTGAACCGTGAGGCCGTCCTTCCGTGGACCCACCACCTGCAGAAGGAGCAATGGGGGGCTGGTGCAATGTGATTTGGGCAGCTCCGGCAGCTGCCCCCACGACCCGGCAACGGACAAGTGGAAGAAAATGGATGGATGGATGGATGGAAAAGAGGATGGGGGACCATAGACTGTACAAAGAATAGACAGCTCCTCCTCACTCCTCCCCGTTTACTACAATGACCACGTTCGAGGGGGAAATCATGGCGGATTTACAGACTCCTCCTCCCCTATAAGTAGGAGATAAAAAAAAAAAATTATTTCGAAAACCAGCCTGGTTTCTATTTTTTTTACTAACCCCGCGTTATCTCAGGAGGAATATGTAGCCATAGAAAGTGTTTAAAAAATTGAAACCAGGCATTAAAGTTGTTTTTAACGTGTCTAAAGTCCAATGCTTTTCAATGGAGGCCTAGCGGCCAAATGGAGGTACTATAGCAATGGAGGAGCAATGGCGGCCTCCAGTGTTTGCGGTCACAAAGCAGAGCAGCCAGCGGCCATTGTGGGGGACAGGAGAAAATATGATGGTAAAAAAATAGGGAAACATTTTGTGAAAAGGATGGGGGAAAGAGGGAAAGAAATTGTGTTAAAATTTGACTAAATTGAGGAGGGGGATGTGGAAAGTGTAGTAAAAACTGTTCCAAATAGGGTTGGGCGATAGTTATTTTTGGTTCTTTTAGAAAGACACTAGGTATAACAAAAACTTGTTCAAATACCTTACTCTGTTGAAGACGGAAGCGACCGTCGAAACGTGCAAGGTATTTGAACAAGTTTTTGTTATACCTAGTGTCTTTCTAAAAGAACCAAAAACTATTTTGTAAACAAGAAGACATAATGAACGTAATAAAAGAAAGAAAGGTTTGGGCGATGTCCCCTTAATTGGCAGTTGACGGTGTTTACAGTGACTCATCGTGATGGACGACGATATCGGGGGGTGGGGTCTGCAGAACCTGTCGTGCACATCTGGCTGTCTCTGTGCAGAGTTACATCACGCGCCAAAAACTGTCTGACCCGCGACGTGTGACGGTGCGGAGCAGAATGGAGTTGGTGATCATCCATCAATAGTGTTGGAAACTTATTTTTAACCCAAAGACGCAGAATCGGTGGAGACGCGTCTTTCCCTCCTCTCTCTCTTTCCGCTCCAGAGACACTAAAGGCTGCTAACACTTCTGTTAGGGCATCTGAACTTATATTTGCAGATGATTGTTTTACGTTTTGAATGAACGATGCCTGTGCGTCAAGTCTCTCCTCATCACCAGCCACGTTGGCTCATGTTTCTTTTACTCCTCTTCCTCCCCGTTCTCTGTGAATACGGCCGTATTAACTGTATTAAAGGAACAGGCCAGTGTTTTTCCATACTGAGAAGCATTTAGCCTCTCTCTCCTCTATAGCTCCAAACGAGGTGAAGATAGAAGCTACCAAACTCTTCCACGTTTTCCCTATTTAAATATGGTTACGTGAAGTGTTACACCATAAAGTATAATTACACAAAATTAAACAATGTGGATTTTCTAAGCGGATAAAAAGGGGAACTATATTGTAAGGCGTAATAATACCAGGAGTAATTCGGCATCCGCGCAGTGATATCTTCACTTTACTGTGCAGACGCCAAATTACTCCTGGTATTATTACGCCTTACAATATAGTTTTTATCCGCTTAGAAAATCCACATTGTTTAATTTTGTGTAATTATACTTTATAGTGTAACACTTCACGTAACCATATTTAAATATGGAAAACGTGGAAGAGTTTGGTAGCTTCTATCTTCACCTCGTTTGGAGCTATAGAGGAGAAGAGAGAGGCTAAATGCTAACAGTCTGTGCTGTGTTTACGTGACTGAAGGCACACGTGAAGACCAGACAGGTACAGATGAACTCGTCTAAGGTAAGAACATATCTCAGTATGGAAAAACGGTGGCCTATTCCTTTAATATAACAGCGACGCAAATACTGGTCAGTACCGTTCAGTCACAGTGGCCTCGGTCGGAGCGTTTGAGCCAAAGCATGTGTGTAATGAGCGTAAAGCAGGCAGCGGCTCTGGGAGAGGAGTGACGACACAATTAGCGTCTTATTAGACTTTTAGCAGCTGATTAGCTTTGCATTAGCATTAGATTAGCAACTTACCCTCTCGCTGCTCTGGCAGGCTACTTAAACTAGCATGCATATTAGTTATATTCGTGATTTAATTTACAGCACAATCCTTGCAAAGTTTTTAGGTTTACTAATTTTACAAAACTGTTCCAAAACGTTTTCCATTCCCAGTATTTGTGAATGGAAAAAGACCAAAGCGTCAGAGTCGTTTTGTAAAGAGAGCGTTTGGGCTGTTCTACTTCCATAAATCTCCCTAAATCTAAACCGTCGCCCCGCCCCTAAAGGTAGCCCCGCCCTCACCTCCTGTTTCTCTTTGGGCAGGTGCAGCCCGTTCCTTTGGCCCAGCTTGATCAGCCGCTCCATGTAGCGCTTGGACTCGGGGCTCATTCCGGCGAGGTCGGCCTTTTTCTGCACAAAACCACAGGGACACGTTACTCACGCCACCAGGGGGCAGCGCGGGAGGGCATCCGGCTCACCTGCAGCGCCACGATCCGCAGGTACACGTCCTCCCTCATGCTCATCTCCACGTCGAACTCCGACAGCTGCTTATCGGCGTCGGTGCTGGCGGTGCGGACCTCCTTACAGGACGAGACGTGCTGCGGGAAGTCCAGCATGTTCCTCTGCACTGAGGTCACACAGAGGAGGTCAGTGTTTATATCCCTCTGCACTGGAGTCACAGAGGAGGTCAGTGTTTATGCTCCTCTGCACTGAGGTCACACAGAGGAGGTCAGTGTTTATGTTCCTCTGCACTGGAGTCACAGAGGAGGTCAGTGTTTATGCTCCTCTGCACTGAGGTCACACAGAGGAGGTCAGTGTTTATGTTCCTCTGCACTGGAGTCACAGAGGAGGTCAGTGTTTATGTTCCTCTGCACTGGAGTCACAGAGAGGAGGTCAGTGTTTATGTTCCTCTGCACTGGAGTCACACAGAGGAGGTCAGTGTTTATGTTCCTCTGCACTGGAGTCACACAGAGGAGGTCAGTGTTTATGTTCCTCTGCACTGGAGTCACACAGAGGAGGTCAGTGTTTATGTTCCTCTGCACTGGAGTCACACAGAGGAGGTCAGTGTTTATGTTCCTCTGCACTGGAGTCACACAGAGGAGGTCAGTGTTTATGTTCCTCTGCACTGGAGTCACACAGAGGAGGTCAGTGTTTATGTTCCTCTGCACTGGAGTCACAGAGGAGGTCAGTGTTTATGTTCCTCTGCACTGGAGTCACAGAGGAGGTCAGTGTTTATGTTCCTCTGCACTGGAGTCACAAGGAGGTCAGTGTTTATGTTCCTCTGCACTGGAGTCACACAGGAGGTCAGTGTTTATGTTCCTCTGCACTGAGTCACACAGGAGGTCAGTGTTTATGTTCCTCTGCACTGGAGTCACACAGAGGAGGTCAGTGTTTATGTTCCTCTGCACTGGAGTCACACAGAGGAGGTCAGTGTTATGTTCCTCTGCACTGGAGTCACACAGAGGAGGTCAGTGTTTATGTTCCTCTGCACTGGAGTCACACAGAGGAGGTCAGTGTTTATGTTCCTCTGCACTGGAGTCACACAGAGGAGGTCAGTGTTTATGTTCCTCTGCACTGGGGTCACACAGAGGAGGTCAGTGTTTATGTTCCTCTGCACTGAGGTCACACAGAGGAGGTCAGTGTTTATGTTCCTCTGCACTGGAGTCACACAGAGGAGGTCAGTGTTTATGTTCCTCTGCACTGGAGTCACAGAGGAGGTCAGTGTTTATGTTCCTCTGCACTGAGGTCACACAGAGGAGGTCAGTGTTTATGTTCCTCTGCACTGAGGTCACACAGAGGAGGTCAGTGTTTATGTTCTCTGCACTGGAGTCACAGAGGAGGTCAGTGTTTATGTTCCTCTGCACTGGGGTCACACAGAGGAGGTCAGTGTTTATGTTCCTCTGCACTGAGGTCACACAGAGGAGGTCAGTGTTTATGTTCTCTGCACTGGAGTCACAGAGGAGGTCAGTGTTTATGTTCCTCTGCACTGAGGTCACAGAGGAGGTCAGTTTTATGTTCCTCTGCACTGAGGTCACACAGAGGAGGTCAGTGTTTATGTTCCTCTGCACTGTGTGTTTGTAATGTTTTATTGTTTATTTTATATCATCACTGTTGTTTTATCGTCTGACCTCCTTCAACTTCCTTTGCTTCTTTGTTCACATTAACGGACATTTTCATCATATTCTTTCTCATCTCACTGTACATGTCCCGTACTATACTATACTATAGACCCTTTAACTGCTGACATCATCAGTGACATCATCAGTGACATCATCTGGAGGTAGGAAGTGATCAAGAGAAATAAGATTAAACTAAAACTAACAATTTTACGTGTAAAACTACAACTGAAAAATGTGGTCCTGTTGTGGCTTAAGGAGCAAGAACAAGAGGAATGACATTTGAGACGAAAAAATAAGGTTTATCTGATATTTCCCAAAACAGTTAGACATTTGTTTATCGTTACTATGACAACAGCTACAATGGAAATAGATAGGAATCGAGCTCCCCGCCTCCAGCTAAATCCCGAATGTTTACAAACAATTAAGGGTCTATACTGTACTGTACACTATAATGTACTATACTGTACATGTCCCATACTATACTATACAGTACTGTACTGTGTTGTACTGTCTTGTACTGTAATGTACTGTAATGTACTGTAATGTCATGTACTGTAATGTATTGTATTGTATTGTATTGTAACAGTGGGATAAAGGCAGAGCCGCAGTGAAAGGCCCAGTCTGAGTCAGCACAAACTCCATCAGCGTTTTGCACAAACAACTCGACACATCGCCCTTTAATTCACACAAACACAAAGCTCTGCTCAGTGTCGCAGCAGCCAACGCGACCGAAACTAGGGCTGAAACTAGATATATCGTTATTGTATCGATATCGAGATATGAACATTTAAAACATTAAAATTGAAAAAGCAAGATATAAACGATATAGATTTTTATCAATAAAACTGCACTCTTTATTATGTTTTTATTTTTCTGAAAAACACTTGGTTTTCACAAACCCATAGTTAAATCGTATCATATCGATATCGAGATATGAAATTTTGTTCACATCGTTCAGCCCTATCCGAAACCAGAGACCACTTCATCTGATGCAAAAACTAAAGACCACTTCATCTCGACTGTTGGTTAATAGTTATGTTTACATATTCCTGATGGTTTGCAAAAGATACTGCATCATCTCCGTTATCAAGGAAGTCCTGGAAATGCAGAGGGACCTTCCTGAAGATACTGAAGACCTGTTATATTCACATTTTGTCTTATTTTTTACATTATGAAATGGTCAAAACACTGAATGTTGGACTTGGTTTCTGGTTAATATCTCTCTAACGGCGTCTTCCCTCTCAGCACAGATAAACTAAGGTCACATGACTGTCTCATAAGGCGTCTAAAAGTGGAGACCCCCCCATCACAGACCTGTGTACTCCACCTCGACGTCGGCCAGAGCCTTCAGCGTGTTGCTGAAGTCCACCGAGTCCAGGTCCAGCGCCCCCACGGCGTCGTAGACCCGCTTCGTGTCCGTGATCAGCTTCTGGGACAGGTCCAGGATCTGCTGCGGAGTCAGGTCCCAGCGGAGCCTGTTCCGGGAGCACGCAGGCCCCGACATGCTCAAGTCCACCGCTCCTGGACAAACGAGAGGAGGGATGTAAGGCAAGGTATTTACGACTTAAGGTCCTTCATCCCCACTGCTGTCAGACTGTACAACACTACAACACTCTTCTTCTTCATCACACTACTGTAAAGTAACTCATGTGCAATGACTACTATGCAAAACTGCAATAATCTCTGTATCAGCGTCACTTTATCGACCACCTGCACCAGGACAGAAAGAATTTGCACTGCTCTAATTTTATTTTTATTATTGTTTATACTTTTTGCCCCTTAAACCATTTCTTATTCATTGCACATAAAAGGTGCCTCTATTTACTATTTAACAGATTGTACATTTCCTGTCTATCCCGCACACCCTGAGTGTTTCTTCAGAGCTGATGTAACAAGTGATTTCTGTATTGTGAAATCAATAAAGGATTATCTTAAAAAAGAAAAACTGATCCAAGAGCGGATCTTTGACGAGCAGCTTTGTATTAAAAAAAGATCCAAAATCACGAGGGACTGAAAAGAGGGTAACTGGAGCTGGGCAATACATAGTCTACAGGATAAAATCGAAATGACTGTTTGGAAGATATGCAAATGAACAACAGCGAGTTTATGTCAAGAAATGGCGGAGGTAGGAAAAACATTGGGGAAAAATGACCCAAAAAATGGGGAAAACTGGGGAAAGAATAAGGAAAGCACTGGGGGGAAAATAAATAAAAAATCGCAAAACATGGAAGGAAAATAGAGAAAAAACCTGAAAACTGAGAGCGTCTTTCTGCCCTTTTGTAACCTGATCTTGATTTGATTTATTTGATCTATTATTTACAGTGCTTTATTATTTACAATATTTACATCATTACATTTACATTATCACAAAAAAAAACAATAAAAATAAATAATAACTCAAAAGGAGTAGGCCGAAGCAAGAAAGCTTATCTTTGATGTGATGTAAATACAGATGTTTGATTAACCTGTTAACCATTATTTATATCCAAATCTCAAAGCGTATTGACAGGAGAACTTACAGCCTATATGCCAGTGTCATACCTCATTTGAAAGCCAAGACCTTCTAGTTTCTAAAAATATGTGTGGGATCCGTATGAGTGAAACACAACTTACATCACATTTGCCATTCTTAGCCCTAATTATATCCTGATTATAAGGCCTCTGTCTTTGGCGTGTTTTGTCTCTTTTATGTTGCTTTGTTGCTTTTCCGTCACTCTTTTGTGGCTTTTTTCTCATGTTTTCGTCACTGTTGCTTCCTGGTATGTTTTGTCACTTTTTTTATTGCTCTTTTGTAGCTTTTGCGTTGCTTTTCCGACATGTTTTTATCACTTTTATGTCGCTTCTTTTTTTTGACATTTTCTCATTTATTTTATTTTCATCCTTGTTTTGTCACTTTTTTAAAGAAGCTTTTAGATTTGGGTAAAGCCGGACTGGGGACAGTGTGCTCGGTTCAGGTGGGGGTTAAAAAGTTAATTAGAGTTGCCTTTTTTGTCCCCGATATCTGTGACCGGGTTTTGCCCTGATCATGTTTAGAGCGGGACAACAAATGTCCTGAAATCAGACGGCCATTCCCACAGTAAGTCACTAGTCATGTAGTCGGGATCATTGTCTTCAGTCTCGTGTAGAATTTGAGAGAATCGGTTCATTTACTACCACAGTAGTGAATTCAAACATTTATTTTTAACTTCAATACGCAAGAATTGAATAAACACCTTTCAAATACCTTGGACACTGTGGAGAAGGACATGAAGAGTGTCTTGTTGTCGTCGGCTTCTCAAAGTTTTGTGAACTTTCTAACTCCCCCATGGTTTTTGTTACTCCTGCCTTGCACGTGTGGAAGAGATAAACCTTAGGTCCAGCACATTCAGTTACTCAGCTCCACTTTTGTTTGTTTTTCTCCACTTTCTGTCCACTACCGTTAGATTTGTTTACTCTGTCCACTGACACAACACAAACAGCCCAATTAATTCAAAGAAAGAATCTTGAATATTGAAAAAGTTCTGGTCATTTCTCCTTTTAGCTCACACTGATCTCGTTTCAATGGAATGGTGGGACAAAAGAAAGATGCCGATTTTGAACCAGAAACTGCTGTAACTTTCTTCATACTGAACGTACACACGCGTTTTATTGTATACTATAGGGCACTGGTTCCCAAAGTGGGGGTCGGGACCCCTCGGGGGGTCGCGAGGCCTCGGGTGGGGGTCCCCAGATGATTGTAGGATGAAATAAAAAAAAAGAAAAAGGCTTTGTTTTTGATATATTTTTGAGTGTAAAACAGCATATCATTCCTGAAATCCATTTATATAATCAAAATAAACTGTTTAAATACATGTTAACTTGATTTTAAAATGTTTTTCTTCCCTAAAGTAGCGTAAGAGGCAATAACTTTATACAAGGGGATCCCCGAGTTATTTACGTGTCAATTTTTGGGGTCCCAGACAAAAAAGTTTGGGAACCCCTGCTATAGGGGGTTGTCTTTCCTGTTAAGCTATTTATTTTCCTTTTTATTGAGTTTGATTTTGTCCACATACCTAAATATTCAGTTCCTCCTTCGTTAAATAAACAAATCAACCCCTGTCCAAACCGCTGTGTTCTTTAGATTCTGCCTGACAACACGAGCTAAATAAAAGTGCTGCTCTGTTTCCCTTTGGACCGCACTGATTGGGATTCTGGGATGTTCCAGAACTCATTGCACAATAGTTAGCTCAATGATGAGGCAGAGTTCGGCTCTAATTCGGACATAATTCCCGTGAATATTAAAGTATTTCTGTGCCGTGGTGTCACACAGACTGATGCAAACACTACCGGCTCAGCGACGTCTAAATGGAGGCTTTTATTTACTGATATTTTTAGCTTCTTCTGTGACTTAACGGGCACCGGCTAGGCTAATGTTAGAGCTAACCCTCGCCGCTAAATCGCGTTAATTAAAGATGTATTAATGAGCGGGATGTAAAGCTGTGTGTTAAAGGCCGCTAAATGAGATAGTGTTTAAGTGAAATGAGGTGGAAATAGCGGCGGTTCACGCACCTGTCGGCCCCATCGCTGCAGATTGAATGAAAGTCCGTGCGGTCCGCTGTCACTACGGTGTGCTCGTCTGAGGACTACAAAACAAAGAACTACATTTCCGCGTTTGAGGGAAGAAGCTAGGAGAAGCGCCAACTTCTGACTTCCGCTTTGGTATCAAAAATAAATACTGCAAATAATGTATTACAAACACGAGTGAAAATAGAAATATGTATTCAAGAAATGTACAGTGTGCGAAATTAGGACTGAAAAAAGACTTCATTAAAGGGATATTTCAGGATTTTTGACATTGGGCCTCATTTCCTAGTTATCCAGAGTGTTGTTGATGTCTGGAGATATTTTTTTCTTAAATTCATGCAGTTCTTATATTTGAAGAGCTTAGTGGCGCTAGGCTAATGCTAGGCTAAAGCATTTCTATGGTATCAGTTAGCCTTCATTAAAAACAGTGTGACCCACTCCACAGTGCACCTGAGGTAAATCATGTATAACGCCAGACTAATGATATAAATGTCTGTGTTAATAGAATATTTTTTTATTTAAGCTAACGCAGCGGTGGAGTGATCTGCGAGAAAATAGTCCCTCAAAATGCGGTAATTCATGTGATACAAGGTCAGTTATATTTCAAACATTATTCTATTAACACAGACATTTACAACACTCTGGATAACTAGGAAATGGCCCAATGTCAAAAATCCTGAAATATCCCTTTAGGTCAGATTAGATTTATTTGTTTATATGCAGGTCAACACACAGTCAACAATGCAATGAAATGTACTTAGATGAGACGAACCAGTCAACTCACTTACATTAAAATATAAAAACAATATCACATATTTAAAAGACAGCCCCTTTTGAAAGCTAAGAACTACAAACTGACCGTAACGTTTTAGTCGCTTTGCTGCTGCACTTTTTTCACATTTTCGTCACGTTTTTGCTGCTCTTTGTTGCTTTTTGTGTCACTTATTTGTTGTGTTTTGTCACTTTTTCCTCTTGCTTTTGTTGCGTTTTCGTCGCTATTTTGACACTTTTTTCAAGAAGCTTGTAGATTTGGGTAAAGCCAGACTGGAGAAAATGTGCTCGGTTCAGGTGGGGGTGAAAAACAGGGCCAGAGGCTCTGCGCTGGTGGGCCGGATTTCGCCCGCGGGCCGGACGTTGCCTCCCGCTGTCCGAGGAAAGGGGCGTGACTAAAGAGGACCAGCGCGTCATCGCTTCACATTGTTAATAATTTATTTTTCACTACAAAAGCTACGTTTCCAACTCCGCGCGCCTCTTTTGTTTTCCAGTGTAATAATAATCCTGCGTTTCCCGCGTTGTGAAGCTTTTCTCCTTTAGTCCCATTCAAATGTTTTTAGCATTAGCCTAGCATCCTCATCACTACACCCATGTGGAACAGTCTCTGCGTATTTGTGCGAACTCTTCGTTTCTGCGCGGGTCCTGCGGAGGTTTTGCTCGTGATTTGAGTCGACAGATGCGAAAAGACTCCGGGAGTGTCTGTCAGAAGTGAACCGGCCTTTTAGAAATAACGAAAATGTCGAAAAGGGGTGAAATCCTGAGGGCTTTGGTGACGGAGCGGCTGACTGCGGCCGCGGAGGAGATATTCAGCCTGTTTGAAAGAACAATAGCGGAGTATGAGGAGGAAATGTGTCGATCTAAAGAAGAGGACAGGCTGAGGGGGGACAGCAAGACGCGGCAGGTTTGTGTTGTGTGTTTAGAAAATATGTATGGATCATGGTTAGGCCAGTGTTCTCCTAGTCCTGGTGTGTTCCCCCATTTCTTTTCCTAATTATGTCTTTTTCACAATTTTTTTCCATAATTTCCCCAAATTTATTAAAAATACTTGTGGAACTACAGGCATATTGTTAGTTTCAATGTGTTTTTTCAGTCCCGATAAAAAGTTTAAGACCAGTTAGTTGAAAAATGGTAAAAAAAAAAAAAAAAAAGCGTCAAAATAGCAGGGCCATTATCAAAATATGGGCATTTTCTGCCCCGAAAAATAAAAATAATGAAGTGCAATATTTTTACATAAAAATCACCAGAACATGTTCAATACCCTCTTGGCATCACTATCAGTCATAAGGGCTCGGGTATTTTTCTTTTTTTTTATCCATTTAAGATTTTTATTTTAAGTTTTGTGTCATTGGTGTTACAACTATTTTAATGACAAACATAAGGCAATAATGCAACAAAACATTTGGTCAATTGTGTAAAATTTTGCATTTAGGAAATTAAACAATAGCCGTTTTGTCTAGAAACAGTATTTTATTAAAATAAGGGAGAATTATATGTTTAATTAAGCTCAATGTTTTCATAACACCAATGACAAAAGTGTAACACCAGTGACTTTGCATCAGAGCCTCCATTCATTTAAAGTGGGGCTGTAACACCATGACAAATTTCAATCAATTGTCCCTTTTTCTTAAAGCAGTACTAAGTAACTCTTGCCTCTAGAGGCCATAAGTGCAACTGCAGGTGTCTTAGCAAGTTACGATTTTTTTAACTTATTAAATGTCTTGGAGAGTAAATACTACGCTGACAGAAAGGCGAAGGGACAGAGGAATGTGTTACATCCAGTTATACAATGGAAATAATTTTTTTCACTCAAACTTGGCTGTAAATACTGTTTAAGCTGCGCTAGGCCGCAGTTAGCTTTGCCCGTTAGCATGTTAGCTTCTTCTCCGTGATTCTATTAGTGTGTATTGGTTGCTCCGCCCCGGTGGCAGTCAAGTTGCAAGCATGGTTTTCTGGCCAGAGACACCAGGGGGAGATGAAAGACCCTCCAATCATCCCATTAACACTTGTATTACCCCCAGAGGGACTACGGAAAGGATTTATTAAGGTAAACACGTTACTTAGTACTGCTTTAAGTATTTCTATGTCATTCCTGAACAAAGGTGGTGAATCACAGTACAGTTGTATAGTTTTAGCTGTGAACCTGTTTTTTCCCCAGAGAAATTCTACTAACTGATGCAAACAGCCGTAACACCAGTGACATTTCAAAATGACCCACAGTATAAAGTCACATTTTAAAGTTACTTATTTGTTCTTAGTGAGGACAATATGTCCTTCTTTATATTTCCCAGGATTAGGCTTTAACTTGGTCTCATCAGGTCAGAAAAATATTTCTTCACATCTTTTTTTAATCTTACAAATCCTGGAAAGTAACGCTGATAACACCAATGACACAAACTGAGGGAGAGAGATTTTTCTAAAATTATTTTAATTAATACTTGTGATTTTTCATATAAGTTCTGCAGATTATTTAAGTCTATTCTCTATTTGTTTGGAATTGGCAAGAACAATATTTATAGATATAGTGGAAATATTCTTTTTAACTGCACAAAGGTGTGAACATGGGGTCGGGGACACTGGGGTTTCAACTTACTCTGGATATTCAAAGTGGAATAAAAAGTAAAAACTGCAAAAATATGATCTGATATGACCTGTCTCTTATCATGTGGCGCTCACTTTAATATTTGTTGTTTCACTGCATTGTTGATTTTTAAAAATATTTCATTTTCAGGGGTGGGAAGTGCAGGGACAGGTTATTGCCCATAATTTGATAATGGCCCAGCAACGAATACGAGGATGGAAAAAAGTGACAAAAGAGCGACAAAAAGCAAGGGGAAAAGTGATGAAGAAAGCAACAAAACACGGCAAAAATGTGACAAAAAAGTCACAATCAGTTCTGTCGGTCTTCACTTTCAGATGAGTTGTTACACTGGCCTAATGCCTGCACACTATGGGTCGGTCCATATCGTATCGCAATTGTTTTACATCGTTGTAGACACGATATAACTTCTGTAGGACACGGGGAAAGGGGATTAAAAAGTGAAATGAAGGATGTAAACTGCTGAGTAGATCATAAAATATCACTGAGTTAATCTTCCCAATAGGTGAAGACTGGGATTTTGAAGTCATTTGTCCATTGTTAATTATATCATCAAATATATCGTTATCGTGATATCGATTTTAGGCCATATCGCCCTGCCCTACATTCAGTTAAAGCGGGTGGTAAGAGGTTAAAAAGGTTCTAAGTAAAACTTCAATATACAGTACAACAAGAAGAAATGGGCGTGAGGCAAAACAAAAGTTGAGTAAACCTTTTATTGGAAACACTAATTACACTGAATAAAAATAGTCCATTTTTGCAGCTCATCCAAAGTTTAGGACCTTGTAGTGACTGTGTGACTTTCCATCACAGCCGGCTCTACAGCGCTCCAGGATCACTTGTTTTGTAGGTTTTCTGGTGAGAGGCTCCGTCTGCAGAGACCAAACAATTGATCCTGCAGCGTCCTCGTCAAAAAAAAAAAATCAATCTTTATTTGTAAAGCCCTTTACAACACTCAAGGTGAGCAAAACGCTTTACAGTAAAAACAATGAGGATGAAACCAATCATGTAAACAACAATAAAATATGCAACGACAAAAACAGACCTCGTTTCACAGCTGTTCCTTTGTCTGGCAGATGTTCAGCTAAAGCCGCTTCCACCAAAGACAGAAGAATTCTCGTCGAGTCCGGGTTTGGACCAACAGCAGATCCGTCAGATTAAGCTGGAACAGGAGGATCTGTGCGTGAAACAGGAGGACGAGCTCGGGTTTCCTGCAGTGGTGGTGCAAGTCGACGAAGAAGAGGAGTTTACGTCTTCACCGGCCGAGTTCAAAGATCGGCCCAGAGAGCTCGAGTCTTCAGCCGCAGGTCGGTAGAGGAGAACAGAGTTAACTCTGTCAGAGTAAAAAACAGACCAAACTCTCTCTTTACGATGTTTATTCTCTGAGATTTATCCAGGAAGTGACTCCAACATGTCTGTGTGGCTCCCTGGTCTTTCCCTTATTCATTCACTAATACTGACATGTTTGGTATCCACGTGTAGCAGGAAAGGCTGTAATCCAAATATGGTCATGTGAGCGTTGAAATTAGGGCTGAACCATTTTGCCAAAAATCAATATTAAGATCTCGATTTTATTTCGACTTTTCTTCCCCCATTTACCGTTAATAACTTTTGTGGCATAACTAAAATATAGCTTAAACTGAGACAATGTTATCGCTCATGAAATACTTAGTTATTAAAGTATTACTTTTTAGTCCTTAAAATTAAAATATTATATATTATATTATATTAAAATATTTATTTTTATTTATCTTTATTTATTTGAGCAGTAAGTTTGCTCAAAGGGAGTGGGCCGAAGTGAAAAGCTTATAAGCCCCACCCCAAAATTAAAAACAATAACATTTACATTAACAAAGCAAGGAACGTAATGCACGATAACAAATCATAAACAAGGGAACATAAGGCAAGGTAACAACAAATAATAAGGAACAATAATTAAAAAAAAACAACAGCAAAATAAAGAAACAACAAAAGAATATACAACACTCACAATAATTGTTCGTATTTAATAAATAATTCTTTGTAAACCTTTTTAAAATGTACCAGGTTTTTACATATTTTAATACTTTCATCTAAATTTGTCCATATTTCTACACCACGTCTCATGGGACACAGGCTTTGTGTTCTGGAGTATTGTTTATTGAAACTCATCTTATCTCTCAGGTTGTATTTGACTTCTCGTTTGCAGAACATATTTTGTAAACTCTCAGGAAGTGACTTTTGTGAGGCTTTGAACATGATTTGAGCATCTTAAATTCAGTAAGGTCCTCACATTTCATTGTGTGTATATATATACAGTATATACATATATATATATATATATATATATATACACAAGTCTGTGGAGGCAGAGTCATGTGACTCCAGTGGGAGTTGAGGGAGTTCCATCAGAGCGTTTAGCAGCGAGGGACCAGCGGCTAATGCTATGCTAACAGAGACAAAAGCAATAGTCCTTTGTCCGTATTATAAACACTGATATTTTCACTGCACATCCACGATCTCCCGCGCACCTTCACTAGACTGAGAAGTAAACAAAAGCACGCGGTGGAGCAGACGCCGTCTCTCACTGCGCCACAATCATCAGCTGCATGAGCCAACGTCGCTCTGCGGTTTGGAAATCGTTTATCATGTATATCAAGAATTATGCATTGAATTGTTCAGTTCCATTTGAAATGGCATTAAAAGGCCTGTACAGTTACTTCTAAAGTGACTTGAGTACATGTAGTGAAAGTAACAGAGTACTTCCTGCCTCTGTCCGCAGCCTGCAGCTCGACGCAGATCCCCGTCTCTGATCCTAACATGGAGGACGTGTCCAAAGCCCCGCAGAAGAGTAAGGACTTTGTGTGTGGCGAGTGTGGGAAGGCGTTCAGCTGGAGGGTGACCTGGCGCCGCCACGTGGCCACGCACTCGGACTCCAGCCCGTACACCTGCTCCGTCTGCGCCAAACGCTTCCCTCAGAAGAGCCACCTGGTCACGCACATGGTCACGCACACGGGCGAGAAACCCTTCGGCTGTTCGCAGTGCTCCGCCCGCTTCAGCCAGAAGCAGAACCTGGCCCGCCACATGAGCGTGCACGGCGGCAACGAGAAGAGCTTCGTCTGCGCAGACTGCGGGAAGCTGTTCTCGCACCGGCACTCGCTGCGTCTGCACATGCTCACGCACACGGGAGAGAAACCTGTGGGCTGCTCCCTCTGCCCCGCCCGCTTCACCAACAAGACTCACCTGAACCGACACGTCAAGTGCTGCCACCGCGGGGAGAGGCCGTTCACCTGCACCGTCTGCGGGAAGGGCTTCACGCAGAGGTTCGACGTGCTGCGCCACATGAAGGTGCACGAGAAGGAGGCGCACGAGAAGGCGGCGCACGAGAAGGCGCACGAGGAGGCGAGCAGCTAAAGATACATGAAGGTGCACGAGAAGGAGGCGCACGAGAAGGCGGCGCACGAGGAGGCGCACGAGGAGGCGAGCAGCTAAAGATACATGAAGGTGCACGAGGAGGAGGAGAAGCGAGTTTGACGCTGACGGGATCAACCAGTTAGAGGAACACTCGATATGACGCAGGAACAAAAACATCCTTTTCCACGAGGAACGTCCAACGCCGTTTCCTGCTCCGGTTTTATTGATTTAAAGAGGGGTTATTATGTCAAATGGACTTTTTCAAGCTTTATATCATGTTATTATGTCATTCCCTCATTAAACACATGCCTGGAGTGTTGCCTTGGCTCATTCACATATTTTTGAGTAATCAGTAAAAACTTAGACGGCAGCCATTTTAGGTGTAGCTATGCCTCAGTCCTCCTAGGAACGCCCCCACCTCCTGGAGACGCCTCTGGACCTTTTGTCACCAGCCAAGCCACCAACCACTGCTCCTCAGCTCAGCAGAGCTCCCTCCCCACACAGTAGTGTTGTTTAGATGCCACAGCAGTGTGCTGAAGGGGGCGTGTCGGAAAGCTTCTTAAAGAGACAGAGGCCTATTTCAAGACGTTCAGTACAGCCATTTTGAGAGAGCAATTTTATTCAAGGCAGTTATTTTAATTTACTGCATATACAGACCAACAGAAGGTTACGTCATCATTGTAGTATGCTATAGACTGGTGCTATGTGTCTTTAAAACAGATGAACACGAGCAGAAGATTATCAGCCGCCATCTTTAACATGTTGGCAGAGTGCGACGACAGCTCCCGCCTCTCGTGCGTGATTGGACCGATGAAATCGGGAAAGGACTGGCTTCTTTTGAACAGGAGGAGGAGAGTCTGGCTGGACAGACAAAGCTGAGTCTGCGAGCAGCGAGCAAAAGGCGGGGCTGGAGCCGGCGCTCCAGAGACGAGATACAAAGAGGATATAAAAACGAAACCCATGAATAATAGGCCAGGGCGATATGTCCTAAAATCTTTATCCTGACATAAAAAAGAAATATCACGATAACGATATGTTTGATGATATAATTGACAAAGGACAAATTACTTCATAATTCCAGCCTTACGCCGATTGGGAAGATTAATGCAAACAGACTAACGTCCTCATAAATATGACCTACTCAGCAGTTACATCATTTCATTTGACATTTTACTCCCCTGTCCCCGTGTTCTACAGTCAGTGTTTCTGCTGCTCTGATGGAGCCGAGCAGAACATCAATAGGTGGCGTTCACGATTTAGAATGTGATGATGTCATAATGTCAGGTGGAGCAGGGGCCAATGTAACTCTGTGGGAAAAATACAGGTTTTGTAAGAAATCTCCTAAACTAAAATTGAAAAATGCTTTTGCTCATCAGTGTTTGACAGTGTTTGGATTCACAAACCTGTGATATTATTTTTATGTCTGAAAGTCATAAATCTACTGGACAACATCACGATCATGTGTTTGAATATTGTCACCACTTTTTGACGCCTTTCAGGGAAAATACTTAGACATTTGTTCATATGTGCTGGAAGAGGAAACGATGAACTTTGTGACAGTTTTTGTTTCATGTGGATTCTTCCAGTAATGACTGAGATACGAGCCAAAAACAAAGACATTAAAATCTGCATTTTGTCAGTTACTGCAGTTACCATAGTTACCGCCATGGAATTTTCAGTTGCTCCGCCTCAGTTTAAAACTATGGGCTTTTAGAACGTTGTGATGTCACGTGAACGCAGCCTATTATATCGTGTCCACAACGATATCAAAATATCACAATAATGATATACGATACGACCCTAATGAAAAACCCAAAGAAATGAGGGAAAATAATATAAAAAGGTAAACCAGGGGGAAAAGCTCCAGTATGTTCCAGAGGCTCATAACACAGGGAGTGATGCTTCCTATTATACCTCCTTTAGCAAAGGAACACAATGTATTTGTAGCACCTTCCAGCAGCCAATAGGTGATCAGGTGCTTTCCAGTAAAAACACGAGTCATAGAATAAAACAACAGCAGTGGAGTCACTGGATACGTGTTAAACGAGTTACAGCTCAGGAACAGATTTCAGGCGTGTTGGTCGTGAGTTCAAAAGGCAAAAGAACAGACGCCAAACTTCACCTGGACCTGGAACGAGGTGAGATGGAGGAGCAGAAAGTCCAGGCTGGATGTGGGACAGTTCAGTGAGGGATGTGGAGCGAAGAACAATCCCTCCAGAAGGTTTACGAACTCTCCGAACTCTGAGTGAGAAATGATGACGTTTCATTTAATAAAAATGTCAAAGCTGTTGGTCAGAGTCAGTTTGTATCATCAGCCTCTTCCTAAACGCTTTCCTTTGCTGAAGTTTTAGTAAAATCAGCTTCTATACAAACTGACAGAAATATGTCACAAATTATTATACTCCGGAACGTTTGGCACAATATTCTACATGTTAAGTATTTTTTATTGTCTTAAAAGCAACACAATTATGAATTTCATGTTTGAAAATGCAGAAACTACATTAATCAGAGGAATTTGAACAAAAAATGCCTAAAACTCACCAAATAATCCTGACTTCATTAAAGATGCAGTTGAATCATGAGCTTTGGACCGAACTGTTGCATTTACATAATAAAAGATCAATACATGTATCTTTAATGCCGACGTGAAACAACTGCAAAGTGTTTCAGCCACATTTAAGGTCTTCATTTTGGCAGAAACTGGAAAACACGGATCATTTATTATTCTCTATGTGACTGTAGCTAAAAAGAAAAGACATTTTCTAAATTGGTGGGACAAAGGTGTAAAAACCAAAACAGGGGCAGGTGGTCACTGGTCGCCCTACAGGCTCAGACGCCCTTTTCGGTTCACAAGGGGGACAGATGTTTTTTCTGCTCACATTAATATTTCAAATCAACAATGAGACTTAAAGTTTATGGAAAGACACAAAACATTCAGGTTAAACTGTAAGATAAGCCTTTATTGAGCTCACGATGGAGATATTCACTTGTTACATCCGCTCTCAAGAAACACTCAGGGAGGAGAATGTGAAAAACAACAAGCAGGGGTTATAACCAGACCAGTGGCTCATGTGCTGATGGCGCCCCCTGCAGGAGCGACGTGTGAGGGACGAGCCATCACTCAGGCCAGTCAGAATAACTCACAGGAGATGCCAGTGGCCTCAGACGAGACGATGGTTCCTGAGGTCTGGCAGAGCTCAGACCAGTGTTGTACTGATGGCATAGTAGTCAGTCCTTACAGCACACGAGCACTGGGTCTTTTGATCTGTGTTGTGCAAACATAAACTGCCCCAACTGTACAGGTCTAGTTGTTCAGGTATCTGACCACTAGAGGGCACTACATTACTGCTACTGATGGAGTCTGAGTCACTTTGCTGCTGTAGCTAAACTAAGCTTTGACTGCTACTCGGAATGTTTCTTAATGTAATGTAGTGTCTTTGAATCTGTGTCCAGCACAGAGTGAACAGCGAACCTTAATATTGTCGTCTTTATCCAACACAAACTCAAATAGTGACTTCAGTATTTCCGATGAGAAAACATGCATCTCTCTCCTCCTGTTGTTCATGTTTACGCCGTGTCCTCAGGCTGGAAACGTTACGTCACTCCTTACGACGCAAGCAGAAAGCAAATATATCTTTTTACAAAGGAAAATGACATAGGAACACACTGTGACTTTTAAAAGTAACTGTAATCTGATTAATAGTAATTACTTAGATTACTGGTTAGAGAAACTAAACAATTGACTGACAGCCATCTTGCCCAGCTGAGACATGTGCAGGAACAAAAGATGAGTAGAAAGCACCGTCAGCGCCGCAAGACCATCAGAACCACTGTTTGGAGCTCAGAGAGAATCACGTTTGGTTTCACACTCAGGGTCCACAACACAGAAACGTTTGGGAACCACTGACGTAGAGCACACGGCATGTCACCTTTTACTTTTGTTTATTTATCGTCTCATCTGAGCTTTAGTTTGAGTTTATCTCTCGCCTCCTCTGAGCTTTAGTTTGAGTTTATCTCTCGCCTCCTCTGAGCTTTAGTTTGAGTTTATCTCTCGCCTCCTCTGAGCTTTAGTTTGAGTTTATCTCTCGCCTCCTCTGAGCTTTAGTTTGAGTTTATCTCTCGCCTCCTCTGAGCTTTAGTTTGAGTTTATCTCTCGCCTCCTCTGAGCTTAGTTTGGTTATCTCTCGCCTCTAAGTCGTGGGTGAACCGTGTTTGGACTGGTGGTTCTCCAGCTCGTACTTCCTCTTGAAGGTCTCCTGGCAGAGCGAGCAGGCGAACGCCCTCCTCCCCGTGTGCTGGTACATGTGCTGCCTCAGCAGATGGTTGGACATGAACCCCGCCCCGCACACGGAGCAGCTGAAAGGTCTCACGGGCGAGTGCTTCATCTTGACGTGGTTGTTGAGGAAGCCCCTGGACCTGAACCTCTTGTCGCAGGCGGGACAGTGGAACGGCTGCTCGCCCGTGTGCAGCATCATGTGGAGCTTCAGGTTCTTCTCGCTGGGGCAGATCTTCTGACAGAAGGAACAGCCGTGAACCACCATGTGCTTCTTTAACTGGCAGGGCCGCGCGAACTTCAGCTTGCAAAACGAGCAGACCAGCGTTTTGCTTTTGGGGAAGACGCTGAACTCGCGCCGAGCGTCGTCAGCCGGGTCGTCTCTCAGCGGGACAGTCCGGGCCTGAACCTCCTTCACGTCGCTGGTGTCTGTAGAGCTTTCATAAACGTTCTCCTCCTCTTTCACCTCCACCTCATGGACCTGCAGATCGTCTTCCTGCTTCACGACGGGACGAGCCGCTTCTGGGGGATTCTCTGAACACAGAACAGAATATTAGAAATCACTGACCTAAAATCTGCACCAAAGCACAATATGACAAAAGTCTTTACGGCTCTTTTCTGGGAGCCGAGTTCATGGGATCTGTTCATTTCAAAGAGCCGTTCAAAAGACTGGCTCTTTTTTAAGATGAAAGTTTAATAACACCAGCCAGAAAACTCACAATATCTAACACGCCATCGATAAAAGGCACTTTTTTTATTTTAAAGAGGGGGTATTCTGCTTTTTTCAATCACATAGCACCAGTCTATAGCATACTACAATGATGACGTCACCTTCTGTTGGTCTGTATATGCAGTAAATTAAAATAACTGCCTTGAATAAAATTGCTCTCTCAAAATGGCTGTACTGAACGTCTTGAAATAGGCCTCTGTCTCTTTAAGAAGCTTTCCGACACGCCCCCTTCAGCACACTGCTGTGGCATCTAAACAACACTACTGTGCGGGGAGGGGGCTCTGCTGAGCTGAGGAGCAGTGGTTGGTGGCTTGGCTGGTGACGAAAGGTCCAGAGGCGTCTCCAGGAGGTGGGGGCGTTCCTAGGAGGACTGAGGCATAGCTACACCTAAAATGGCTGCCGTCTAAGTTTTTACTGATTACTCAAAAATATGTGAATGAGCCAAGGCAACACTCCAGGCATGTGTTAATGAGGGAATGACATAATAACATGATATAAAGCTTGAAAAAGTCCATTTACATAATACCCCCCTTTAACCTCTTAACCGAGCGCATTTTCTCCAGTTCGGCTTTACCCAAATCTAAAAGCTTCTCGACTGGAGCTCACAGCCTATAGGCCAGAGTAACGCCTCATTTGAAAGCTAAGACCTACAAAACTGATAGTGACTTTTTGGTCACATTTTTAAAGTGTTTTTGTCTCTTTTTTTGCCTTTCTTTGTCCCTTTTATTCCTTGTTTTTTGATGCTTTTCTATTATGTTTTCGTCACTCTCACTCCTGTTTCTGTCACTGTTTCATTGTGTTGTTGCTTTTCTGGCTCGTTTTTGTTGCTCTATTTTTGCTTTTCATCACTTTTAATCCTGTTTTTGTCGCTCTTTTGTTTCTTTTTTGGTCTTTTTTGTTGTATTTTCACCCTTGTGTTCGTTGTTGTTTTGATGCTTTGTTCAAGAAGCTTTTAGGATTTGGGAAACTGAAGAAAATGCTCGGTTCAGGTGAGGGTTAAAGGGGGGTATTATGTAAAATGGACTTTTTCAAGCTTTATATCATGTTATTATGTCATTCCCTCATTAAACACATGCCTGGAGTGTTGCCTTGGCTCATTCACATATTTTTGAGTAATCAGTAAAAACTTAGACGGCAGCCATTTTAGGTGTAGCTATGCCTCAGTCCTCCTAGGAACGCCCCCACCTCCTGGAGACGCCTCTGGACCTTTCGTCACCAGCCAAGCCACCAACCACTGCTCCTCAGCTCAGCAGAGCCCCTCCCCGCACAGTAGTGTTGTTTAGATGCCACAGCAGTGTGCTGAAGGGGGCGTGTCGGAAAGCTTCTTAAAGAGACAGAGGCCTATTTCAAGACGTTCAGTACAGCCATTTTGAGAGAGCAATTTTATTCAAGGCAGTTATTTTAATTTACTGCATATACAGACCAACAGAAGGTTACGTCATCATTGTAGTATGCTATAGACTGGTGCTATGTGATTGGAAAAAGCATAATACACCCTCTTTAAGAGATTAACAGCTCCTAAAGTAAATGACCCACCTGCTCCTCGTTGGTGCCGTGTCCTCTGGTTCTCCTCCAGGAGCTGCTGTCTCCTCTGGTTCTCCTCTTTAGAGCGACACAGTTCCTCCTCATACTCCGCTATCGTCCTCTCCACCAGCTCACAGATCTCCTCTGCAGCTGCACTCAGCCGCTCAGTCACCAAAGCTCTCAGCGTCTGCTCCTCTGGCTCCTCGTTCATCTGTGGAGCCTCTGGGATTTCCAGCTTCAGTCTGGGCTCGTTCCCTGAGAGAAATGAGAATAATAATATTGAGGTTATGTTCCCGTGTCTGCGTAGGTAGGGCTGTCATAATAATTACTATATCGACTTATCGTTAAATAAATAACAAATAAACCATATATTTGTGGGTGCTATATTTAGCGTCTGTACATTTATTAGCATTTCAACCCTACTTTTTCTTTGTAAAACTTTTATTTTAACTGAAGCAAATTGAGTTACATTATATTTCACGTTTATTGCCGCTTGTTATTTTAGGATATGAAGATGTACTTTAAGGACAAATGAGAGTTGACAGTATCTAGTATCGTTAGAGTCAATAATATCATTTATTGCGATACTTTCCTGCCTCAATATATCGAACTTCAAATATGTTATCGTGACAGGCCTATGACAGACTGAGCGGTAATGAGTTTGAAGAAGCTGTGTAATAAAGTAGCTTAATCTTTAAAGAAAAAAGTAACTAGAGCCACTGAGAGTAAGTTTGTCAAGAACTCAACATTTACTCCAGGTACTTTTCTTTACTCTTACTTGAGTAAATCTGTGGTCTGCTCTCCCTCTGGGTTTGCATTAGTTGTAAAAGCGTGAATAAAGCCTGAGATTGAACCGAACACTGTCACTCTTTTCCCTCAGATAAATCAGACCCACCTGTCCCGCGGAGCTTCAGGGCTGAGAGTATTTCCTCCGCGGCCTCATTCAGCCGCTCAGACACCAGAGCTCTCACAGTGCGGCTCCTTTCCACATTTCACACTCTTTGTTTTTAGCTTTAGCTTTAGCGTTAGCTTTAGCACAGGAGCTAACCGGAAGGAAAACAAACAGCAGAAACTACGCGGATGAGCTTCTTTCCGGTGTAGATTCAGCGGGGAAACGAGTTTTCTTCGCTACGACGAGGAACGAGTGAGTTTGATCCACGAGACTGATCTAAACATGGATCTAAACATATAAACGACATAAATCTGGGAAAATAAGGACTTCGAAACGAACACGCAGCGTCTCGTTGGAGGCTCAAATCTCGCGTGTGTTTGGAACTTAATCGACGTCTTATTTTCATTTGGAAATAAATCAGGCCATTTGTGTAAAAATGAACAAAAAGACAAACATAATAATGATGTAATATGACAAATAAAAAGAGGATTTTCTCTTAGAATAAAATATTTGTTTCACTGTGTTTATGATGTTTTACTTCTATCTCTCCATCTTCAACTTTTCAAATGTTTCTAATTTAATCATATTTAGATTAATGAAAAGCCCACTAATGTCTTTTACATTATTCTCAAATCATATTTTTTCCCCTTAATTTCCCCCACATCTCAGACTCTGTCTATGGTTAATATCTCTGTAACTGTTAATAATAATAATAATAATAATAATAATATTATTATATTACAAGCCTGTGTTACCAAGTTTTTCAAAGCGCTACACTGTCATAATTATTCATTCACTCCAGACTCAGTGGTGGTAAGCTACTGTTGTAGCCACCGCTGCCCTGGGGTAGACTGATGGAAGCGAGGCTGCCAGTCTGTGCCGTCAGCCCCTCCCACCACCAACCACTCACTCACACATTACATTAATTCTGACCTATTATACATGTTTTTAGTGGTATAGGGAAACCAGAGGAAACTTGTGCACACGGGGAGAACATGCAAACTCCACAGAGGCCCAAGTGGGAATCGAACCCGGGACCTTCCAGCTGTGAAGCACGAGCTCTAACCACTGTGCCACCGTGCTGTGGCCCCGCACACGAAACAAAAACTGTCCTAAAGTCCAGTCTTCTCTCTCAGCACAGATGAACCGAGGTCACATGACTGCCTCATAAAGGCGTCCACAAAAGGAGACGATATTCAACGGTGAAATGATTTTCTTTTTTCATTTCACAAATGCACACTGTCGTTGTGTCCTTGGGCAAGACACTTCACCCTCCTCGCCTCCAGTGTGTGCGCACACTGGTGTATGAATGAGTGACTCTTTACTGTAAAGCGCTTTGGGCCTGATAAAGGGAGAAACGTGCTGTAGAAGTTGAGTCAAAAAACCATTACTTCCAAATCTCATCAACATTTCGTATCCGTTTTTCCTCCAGACACGACAATAACACAGAGTTCTCGTTGCAGAAATCCTTATTTAATCAAAGACGTACAGAGACAAATGACTCTTAAACATGCAAACACGTGCCTTACACCTGCGCAAAACTACACTATCGTTCATTTCACTTCTATCTAGACTTTGAAACAGTCTTTTGGTGGAAGCAGTTCAGATATTCAGCTTGGACTAGAACAATTACCATCTACAAACTACTGCCACGTTACATCATATGTACAGTACATTCACCAGGGCGTCACAAGAGAGAACTCAGCAAAAGGATTCATTTATAAAGTATTAAATGAACAGTTTTACCACCGTGGGAAAAGACGGTCATGATTCTGAACCCAATACTTTAATGATCCAGGCGACGGGAAAATTCTGAAGTTTAGTCCAATTGTGGCCGTTCCCAAAGACGTCATCTGTATCTATAGACTCATCATGTTAAGAATAAATGAAACAGTGTTGAAACTATATATATAAGACTTTATGTGCGGTGTAATAATTAAGAGACAGTTGTGTTGATGGCGCTCTGGTTCCGGAAGTTAAATTCCCATTTACCTTTCCCACAGGCTTTTACTGACATACTTTTATGAAATGTGTTAAAAGGATTAAGCTGAAAGTTTTGCACTTCCCGTTACAATTAGTTTAGCTTTTGGTTGAAATTAAGCCTTTGCAATAGAATATATGCAGCGAGTGGATCCTCGTCCCGTCTCCGTTATTTCACTGAGTTTGTAGCAGCATCTCGTCTAAAAAATAAATAGCTCAAGGAAACGGGCAGGCGGTGAGTTACTGGAGACAGTCACAGAATCAGGTTAAAAACATGGCGTCTTGAAGCTAACACTAAATTAAAATTAAAATGGCAACAAGATTTTGAATGAGCCTCAAAAAATAATGGGTCTGCTTTGAGTGTAAATACATTTTACTTGTTTAATTTTTGTGGTGTTTTTGATACTAGCCTTTAGCTCTGGGATAAAAACTCCTAAATAAACACAGATGTTTCTTGAGTCAAGTATTCACAGTGGGAGGAAAATGTATAAACCATTTGTGATTTCGGGGCAAAGCTCTCGATTTACCGATCGATCTACGTCCCCTCCCTCACCTTTGGTCATGAGGTCTGAGTAATGACCGAAAGGATGAGATACTGGCGGCTGAAATGAGTTTCCTTCGCAGGGCGGCTGGAGGAGGAGCTCGGAAAAGCAGGAGATAATGGATGGACAGTTTAAGCAGACACTGTTTAATCATTCTTGCGATTTAAATAAAGATCAGACCACATTTTATGATACATTTATGCAGAAATGTACAGTAAGAAATTCCAAAGGGTTCACATACTTTTTCCTCCCTCTGTTTATCCAACGTAATGTTTTTAACTCGTCCCAGTGACTTCCCATCAGTATCTCACTGTCAGTGCTGTTTTATTCAAGTATTCGTTGATGCAGGACATCGCTGATCCTTAAAGGGATATTTCAGGATTTCTGACATTGGGCTCATTTCCTAGTTATCCAGAGTGTTGTTGATGTCTGGAGATATTTTTTCTTAAATTCATGCAGTTCTTATATTTGAAGAGTCTAGTGGCGCTAGGCTTGGGCAAGGCTAAAGCATTTCTATGGTATCAGTTAGCCTGCATTAAAAACAGTCTGACCCACTCCACAGTGCACCTGAGGTAAATCACTTATAACACCAGACTAACGATTAGGGCTGTACGATATTGAACTAACTTGCGATATGCGGTACGGCTGTGCAATATCGCGATAACGATATTATTGCGATATTTCACTAAACCGTTTAAATATATGTTCCCTTCTAATTAAACAAAAATTGTTTTGTTTTTCAGCAAATTGTGTCAAAACGAGACCTAAAAAACACCACATCAGCACAAGGCTAAAATTTAACTAAATTAGGAAATGTTTAACTAATACTTTAACTAGAACTTGCACACATTTATAAGTTCAATGCAATTGTTTGTTTTTGGCTGAGTTTGCCAAAAAAAATGTGTTGATCTCAGTCCGATATAGACTTTAGTGATGTTGCGATATATTGTGGCTTCTTGTGATACGTATATTGTATCACCTAATATCACGATACGATATTTTTTGCGATATATTGTGCAGCCCTACTAACGATATAAATGTCTGTGTTAATAGAATCATGTTTGAAATATAACTGACCTTGTATCACATGAATTACCACATTTTGAGGGACTATTTTCTCGCAGATCACTCCGCCGCTGCGTTAGCTTACAGCCACGAAGCTGATGCTGCTCAGATATAAGTTATTTTAAATGATTCTATTAACACAGACATTTATATGGTTAGTCTGGTGTTATAAGTGATTTACCTCAGGTGCACTGTGGAGTGGGTCACACTGTTTTTAATGCAGGCTAACTGATACCATAGAAATGCTTTAGCCTTGGCCTAGCCTAGCGCCACTAGACTCTTCAAATATAAGAACTGCATGAATTTAAGAAAAAAATATCTCCAGACATCAACAACACTCTGGATAACTAGGAAATGAGGCCCACTGTCAAACATCCTGAAATATCCCTTTAAAGGGATAATAACTAGAGGAAGGACAAAGCAAAGAGCCTCTGTGTAAGTGCTGCCGTGATTGGAGCCGTTTTTTAAATCATTTTTTTCAGGTTACAGCACTTTGTTACATTTTGTTGCGTTAATAAACCGACAACTCTAACAATTGTTTGTACCTTCACTGACAACAGCAATAACTCTGATTCTGATCGATCACATGTAAGTCTAAGCACCAGATAAAATCCTCCATCAAATACATGAATATGGTAAATACTTCAGCAGAAGCAAAGTCATTGGAAAAACGGAGTTTCACCTCTAGAACCAGGGGGCGCTGTTCAGCTCCATGTTCAGGTCCAGAGTCAGATGTGACGAGCGTCTTTAAAACTGAGGTAAATTCATACTTTATACAAACCTCTTTAAATATCTCACGATCAAACGTTTCTACTCACGACGTGTTCTAATCTAGGATGAAGTTTGTCCAGCTTCTGGGACGGAGCGCGGCCGGCGTTACTCGCACCAAAAACAAGAAAGTGAGGCTGAATAAGGTGAATACTTATCCATAAATATCAAACTGCCTATTTATGTGAGTCGTGTTTATCACAGAAATCCATTATCACCTAAGTTTAGTGAATATCAGATGGACTCATTCTGTTGGTCATTTGTTCACAGCTCAGTGTTTCCTAGAGAAGGGAGACACTACATTGTAAAGGAGGCGCTGAGGGCGAGGAGGACGTTCGTGCACAGCCTGCGTTACTCGATACTCACAGCGCTCAGCGCTAACACCAAACAGACACATGAAGGACACTGGAACTAGAGATGCACCGATCCAGCACCGATACTGGGGTTTGAGTGTCTGCCGATACCAAGAGACTTTCTTTAAAGTGGCTTTTCTGAGTGAATGTTCCGCTTTTCTCCAGTGTCAGATTCTTTAACAGCAGAAGTAAGTGTTTATTTGGCCGCTCCAGGAGTGGACAAGTTTATTTTATTCGGCTACTTTAGGCATTTCTATAGTTTCTGTCCCAGCCAGTGACGTGCGGTCAGGCCAGGCCTCACCAGTCATCGTGGAAAAAAACAATTAAAAAATACAATAAACTTTATAAAAACAAGTGCCTTCTCGTAAGCTGATTGGGATTTCCTATGATTTTAATCAACCTCGTGGTTAAAAATGCCCAAATGTTTCATCAGTTGTGGATATGGTGTAATGAGGGCGGAGCCTCCAGCGTCCCGCACACACTGACCTCGGCTCATTCCCTCAGCGCTCTGTCACATTCGGGGCTTTTTTCGCCCCTAAAAGTAAAATACATTTGTAAATGGGTTTTTGTCGGGCGCGTTGGTTTTCTATCACCTGGATAAAGAATCAGACATAAGAACGACTTGTTTAATCTGTTCATTTGACTTTAAACCGCGTTTTGAAAGGCCCGATGCACTGCCCTGACGACCTGAGGGGGGCGCTGTGTGTGAACTATGAGTGAAAACCAGTCTGTTTTATTATCCTGCACGGTTTAGGAGAGGCCATTTAAACGTAAAGGAGTAAGTAAAAGGGAAAACTGATTAGACTGACATTTATGGATGAAATGCTGTAGACGAGTCTTTATGCTGAACATGTCGACGCTTTCACGCACCGCCCGCGTGGAGCATCAGGATTGTTAATAACTTATCACTTGGAGGGGCGGGGCACGAGTCCCGTCACGTTCACTATGTTGTCTTTTAATTTTTATTTGCAATATCGTGAGAATGTATTTTATGTTTAAATGTGTTGATACTGAATTCTATTTCAAAGTAAGAGAATTACCAGAAACAGCAAATTGCATTTTTTCCTGCAGTTTTGTTTACTTTATATTGGAGTCAATAGCCTCACCAGCAACAAACCTCACCGCACGTCACTGGTCCCAGCCTTGATTAGTTTTAGCATTAGCATGCTCCTGCTGGCTTTAGCATACTGATGCTAACCAAAAACACGTTTACGGAAGTCCATATTCACTTAGATTTAGTCGGTGAATGTCTTTTAAGCGGTGAAAGCCAGAACTGGTATCACTTCAGAATCGTATGTAGCCGATACCAGATATCATATTTTTTCCAGTATCGGCGCCGATATCAGTATCGTATCGGTGCATCCCTACTATGGGCAGCGAGTGAGGATGCCTGACCACGCCCACATCAGAACAAGGCTTTGAGAAACAACAGAATATTGTAAATCCTGCGGCGCTTCAGAAACACTGGCCCCGCCTCCGCCCGAGAGAAAGACTTAAAAACAGTTTTCTCGTTTCATTCGTTGGAGCTGCTTCCGTAGAACAGCGCGCCGCTCGAGTCGTTGGAAGCGTCCGTGCCGCCCGCCTCGGCTCCTCGCGTGGGCTGAACTCTCCTCTTCTTGGGCTTGGTCTCGCCCGTGTGCACCGCCATGTGCAGCCGCACGTGCTCCTTGCGTGTGAAGCTCTTGTCGCAGTAGGGGCAGCTGTAGGGCCGCTCGCCCGTGTGCAGCTGCATGTGCCGGAGCAGCGTCCGCTTGATGGGGAAGCGCGCGTCACACTCTGTGCAGCCGAAGGGTTTCTCGCCCGTGTGCTGCGCCATGTGCGAGCGCAGGTTGCCCTTCTGCGTGAAGCCCCTGTTGCACACGGGGCAGGTGAAGGGCTTCTCGTGCATGTGCATGGCCATGTGCAGCTTCAGCGAGCCGTTCCGCGTGAACGTCCGCGAGCACACGGGGCAGCTGATGGGCTTGTCCCCGCCGTGCACCTCCAGCATGTGGTTCTGCAGCTCCTCTTTGTCGTCGAACTCCTGCTCGCACTCCGGGCACTTGGGCGGCCTCATGGCGGACTTCCTGGCGCTGTGGTCGTTGTGGTCGAGCGCCTGCATGTAAACCTGGCTGAAATAATCCACGTCCACCTCGGCCTCGGCGTGTCGGAACGAGCTGCTGCACGGCGGCTCCTCGTCGCTCTTCCGGGAGTAGAGCCTGAAGCCCTGCAGCTGCTCGTGACCCTGCAGCTGGTCGTCCTGCTCCTGTTTGATGCTGGCTTCCACGTATTCCTCTTTGACGATCGTCGTCTCCGTCTCGTTGTCGTCCAGGTCCTGCTCCACCTCATCATCTTCATCCTCGACCACGTCGTCATCGGGCGACGTCACCTTCACCTCTGTGAAAACACACACCATCTGTGGTAAAGGTTCTACGCCTGCTCTGGTATCTGGGCTTAAAGGGGGGGTATTATGTAAAATGGACTTTTTCAAGCTTTATATCATGTTATTATGTCATTCCCTCATTAAACACATGCCTGGAGTGTTGCCTTGGCTCATTCACATATTTTTGAGTAATCAGTAAAAACTTAGACGGCAGCCATTTTAGGTGTAGCTATGCCTCAGTCCTCCTAGGAACGCCCCCACCTCCTGGAGACGCCTCTGGACCTTTCGTCACCAGCCAAGCCACCAACCACTGCTCCTCAGCTCAGCAGAGCCCCCTCCCCGCACAGTAGTGTTGTTTAGATGCCACAGCAGTGTGCTGAAGGGGGCGTGTCGGAAAGCTTCTTAAAGAGACAGAGGCCTATTTCAAGACGTTCAGTACAGCCATTTTGAGAGAGCAATTTTATTCAAGGCAGTTATTTTAATTTACTGCATATACAGACCAACAGAAGGTTACGTCATCATTGTAGTATGCTATAGACTGGTGCTATGTGATTGAAACAAGCATAATACCACCTCTTTAAGATAAAGGTGAATCAATTGGAGGGAAAATGTAAAGCAAGTTTTGGTTAATTTATATTTTGATATAAAAATGAGGCGTTTTATGCCTAAAAATGTTAACAGAGCGAGGTTTCAATGTACAATAGTTTTATCTTGTGACGTATTAGTTCGAAAGATTTGCGCAGAGGGATTTTGGAACAAGTTCTTAGTGAAAAACTGTAAAAATCCAAAAATTCCTCGTTGTTTTTTTGGTTCAAAGCTGGAATCAGATCTGTAGAAATCCTTGTGTCTAAAAACCTTCCAAATGCCGTTGAGCCAGTAAAGTGTGGAGTCTGTACAAGCGATTAAAGTGGATAATCAGTTTTTATTGTAAATGATTTGCTCTACATTGCTCTAATGTCCTGTCTGTGAGGTAGGATGTAAACCATTTGTGGACAGCACCAGAGAGGCCGATGTGTTTTAAACGAGTTAAAAGAATAGTGTGGTCGACTGTATCAAAGGCAGCGCTCAGATCCAGTAGAACAAACACTGTCAACTTTTTAGTCACGCTTTTTTCCAAGAAACTTTTAGATTTGGGTAAAGCTGAACTGGAGGAAATGTGCTCGGTTCAGGTGGGGGTTAAGAGGTTATATTTGACTTGCTTCTGCCTGTATAAACCCTGGTAGTTTTGTACAGTCTGACAGTTATAACCGTTTTTAACAAAGGCCCAGAGAGAGAAACTTTTACCCAAACTACAGTCATTGTCTTTTAATCCTTCCTCACAGGTGAAGAACCTGGGTGTGATTTTAGACTCTGAGCTGACTTTAATTCCACACATTAAGAATATCACAAAGATAGGTTTTTACCATCTAAAGAACAGAGCCAGAGTCCGCCCCATTCTCTCTCGGGCCAACACGGAGACACTGATGCTTTTATCACCAGTCGTATCGACTACTGTAATGCCCTGCTCTCTGGTCTTCCCAAAAAGAGTATCTCAGGTTTACAACTTTTACAAAATTCAGCAGCTCGTGTCCTGACAAAGACCAGGAGGCGGGACCACATTACACCGGTTTTAGAGTCGCTGCATTGGCTCCCCGTGTGTTTCAGGATCGATTTTAAAGTTCTTTTAATGTTTTTAAATGTCTTAATGGTCTTGGTCCTTCTTATCTTTCAGAACTGCTTTTACCTTATGAACCTTCACGGTCCCTGCGCTCCTCTGGCAGGGGTCTCCTAGTTATTCCTAAAGTCAACAGAAAGACTCACGGCGAGGCATCTTTCCAGTATTATGGCCCTCGCCTCTGGAACGACCTGAGGAGGAGCTCAGGACCACAGAGAACGTTCATGTTTTTAAGAGCAGGCTCAAGACCCACCTTTAGTTTAGCTTTTAACTAATATTTATTTATATGAACTTTATTTATCTGTTTTAGTTCTATACAATTATTTCTTTAGTTTCACTATTTTTATCTTGTGCTATTTCACATTTTTAGCCGAGTTTTAATTTATCTTTTATTTTTATGTTCTCCCAGTGTTTCCTCTGAGGGAGCCCTCTGCCCCGGGAGTGCTGGTTGGCTGTGGCCGTGCGGGCGCTCTCCTGTGGGTGCCTGGATGGAGGTTGGTCATCTCTCCTACACCTCCTCCGGGTGCCCTGTGTTGGCGCTCTGTGGCTGATGGGCTGCTCCTGGTGCAGACGGCTCCTTGGATGGTGTTTCCTCTTTCGGTTCATTCAGCCTTATGTCCCCAACTTTATGTCCATTTTTACTTAAGACTTTTAACAACTGGGCTGTCTGTATGTATATGTGTCTGTGTGTCTGTGTGTGCGGGTGGGGTAGGGGGTTGTTGTTATTTATGTATATTTGCTGGTGGGGACGATTTTAATGATTTATACTTTGTGTTACATTTTGTATGAAAAGCGCTTTATAAATAAAGTTTGATTTGATGATGCCTTACACTTGTATTGCGCTTTGCCAGCCTTTATTACCACGTTTCTCAAAGCGCTACACTGTCGACGGACGCAAAACCAGTCTGTGCCATCGGCCCCTCTGACCAACCACTCACTCACTACATTCACCCAAACAGTCTCCATCCCAGTACCTGCCAGGCCCTTCCTGCTTTGGAGTTGGAATGCAAACGACCCTAAAGTTTAGTCCCTTTGTCTGCACATGCGCCCTGTGTAGATTTGTCCCGTCTTTAGCCGCTGCTGTCTCCCACAAAGGAAATGACCATATTTGGATTACGGTGTCATCTCGGTCACAGCCTTTCCTGCTACACGTGGATACCAAACATGTCAGTATTAGTGAATGAATAAGCGTGGGAAAGACCAGACATGTTGGAGTTACTTCCTGGATAAATCTCCAGCTCAAAGCGCCTAAACCCTGCCCTGGGTCAGACTGACAGAGATGTGGATGCCCTTCTGCACCGACAGCCCCTCGTTTTGTGCTCTAACCTTCTGCTGCAGCGAAAGGAACGGAATAGCCTTGATTCCACTCTTATTAAATGAGGTCTTTTCACGTCACCTCCTGAAGAAGGCCAGAGTGACGCGGACCACAGTTTGAAACCCACTAAGGCCTGTATCCCTGAGGTCACGCGGGGTCAGAGGCTCCGACACGGCCTCGTTTATTCATATATGTGCATATACTTATTCGGAGCAGAAGTGTCCCGTGAAGCCGTTTATTGAATCTGTTCCTGTGGTGTTTGGGTCAAAGTGGGTCAGAGATCTGGGTCAGGGTGTGTGGGTTAATGTGGGTTAATGTGACTTTAGTGGAGGAGATGCAGAGCTGATGGTGCGGGGGCAGAGGTAGTAAAAGTGCACGGATGCTGATGCACTTGTTTGTTGTTGCAGATGTGAGTGCAGATGTTGTGCAGACCTGGCTCCAGTGTGCGGTACTGCGCTGCGGTCACCTCCTCCAGCAGCCGCTGCTTGCGCTGGTTCTCCTCCCTGAACCTCCTCAGCTCCTCCTCGTACTCCACCACCGTCCTCTGGAACAGGAGGAAGATCTCCTCCGCCGCCGCCGTCAGCCGCTCGTTCACCAGCGCCCGGAACATCTGGCCCTTCTCCGCCATCTCCGTCCGAGAGCTTTACCTTTAGCCTTAGCCTTAGCCTTAGCTTTAGCCTGGAGCTAACGCAGCCGCAGCAGCCTTTGTTTATGAGGTGCTTCCGCCGCAGACACGCGGACAGCGCCCCCTGCTGGACACGGACACATGACTCACACTGATGACAGAAAGTTTACTGCTGCTTTACCGGACTGTTTTCTTTGTTAAACACGGTTATAACTGTCAGACTGTACAACACTACCAGGGTTTATACAGGCAGAAGCAAGTCAAATATAACCTGTTAACCCCCACCTGAACCGAGCACATTTCTTCCTGTTCAGCTTTACCCAAATCTAAAAGCTTCTTGGAAAAAAGTGTGAATAGACCCAAAAAAACGAGGATGAAAACGCAACAAAAAATATGAGAAAAGAGCAACGAAAAAAGGCCACAAAAAAGTGACAAAAACGAAGCAAATGAGTGACAAAAAAAACGATGAAAAAGCAACAAAACACGACAAAAAAGCGAAAACGAATGAAAACTAAAAAATCAATCAATCAATCAATCAAAGTTTATTTGTATAGCACTTTACAACAACACCAGGAGGACCAAAGTGCTTCACAGAGAGATTAAACAATTTAAAACACAAAATGAAAACAACCAAGACACAATTCAGTGTGCCCTAAGTATTAAAAGCAAGTTTAAAAAGATGAGTCTTTAATCTGGACTTAAAAAGGGACAGGTCCGTGAGAACACGCAGACTGAGGGGCAAGCTGTTCCACAGTTTAGGCGCTGCAACCCTGAAGGAACGTTCGCCCCACTGTTTGTAGTGGGACCTGGGCACATCCAGAACCATTTGATTGGCAGACCGGAGAGCTCTGCTGGGGCGATGTACGGTCAACAACTCAGTTAAATATAACGGAGCGAGACCATGAAGAGCTTTAAAAACAAGCATTAACATTTTAAAATCAATCCGAAAACGGACCGGGAGCCAGTGCAGGGAGGAGAGGACGGGAGTGATGTGGCTGTATCTGGATGAACCGGTGAGAAGACGGGCTGCTGCATTCTGCACCAACTGTAACCGGTGGAGTGACGACTGTGGGAGGCCAGAGTAGAGAGCGTTGCAATAGTCCAACCGAGAACTGATAAATGCGTGCGTTGCCTTCTCGAGGTCTTGGCGTGAGAGAAAGGGCTTCACCTTGGTCAAAAGGCGCAGCTGGAAAAAGCTGGCTTTGACAACAGCATTTATTTGTTGTTTAAAGTTCAGTTCCCGATCAAAAACAACTCCCAGGTTCCTGACGGCATCACGGACTGGACCCACGACCCTGGACTGAATCTGAGGAACATCCCCGGAGCCAAAAATAATGAATTCGGATTTTGTTTCATTGAGGTGGAGAAAATTCTGCGTGAGCCATTGTTTAATGTCCGAAAGGCAGTGATGGAGGGAGTCAAGAGCAGTGGCAGTGTTAGGGAGCACTGGTAAATAAACCTGGACATCGTCAGCATAAAGATGGAATGATAAATTATGTCTGGCAATGATGGACCCGAGCGGCAGCATGTAAAGTGAGAACAGGACCGGGCCAAGGATGGAACCCTGTGGCACCCCAGAAGACAGCAGGGCAGAGGAGGAGGAATAGTCATCGACCATCACAACAAAGCTCCGGTCAGTCAGGTAGGACCTGAACCACTGCAGGACCGTGCCCTGAACACCAACATGCTCCGCCAGCCGGGAGAGGAGAACTGAGTGGTCCACGGTGTCAAACGCCGCAGTCAGGTCCAGCATCATCAAAAGCACTGGCTGCTTCGAATCCAAAGACAGCAGAATGTCGTTGTGCACTTTAAGAAGAGCTGACTCCGTGCTGTGACGCGATTTGAAGCCTGATTGAAATTTCTCCAAAATAGAATTATTTTCCAAAAAGGTCTGCAACTGAATGAAGATTAGCTTCTCTAAAACCTTAGACAAAAATGGCAGGTGAGAGACAGGTCGAAAATTTGACAGAACAGCAGGATCTAGATTAGGTTTTTTTAACAGTGGCCTAACCACAGCATGCTTGAAGGCTGCAGGAACAGATCCAGTGCTAAGGCAGCTATTGAACAAAGCGAGAAGGTATGGCCCACTGTGTCAAAAGCATGTTTGAGAACCTTAGATGGAACAATATCCAGAGGACAACTTGTGGGTCTCATCCCCTGGACCACCTCAGAGAGGAGAGTCAGTGTCACAGGCTCAAACTCTTCGAGAACAGCAGGGGGCAGTGGAGAAGTATAAATGACAGCAGAGTGAGCATTACAGCCAATGCCCATCCTCACTGATGCCACTTTATCCACAAAATGCTTCAGGAATCCATCACATGTAGACTCAGAAACATTCTTTAGCACACTGCCAGGTGGACTAATCACAGACTGTATTGAGTTAAAAAGCACCCTAGGGTTGCTAGAGCTGGAGGAGACAATATTTGATAGATATTGGCATTTAGCCTCCCTGACTGCCTTTGGTAGCTGGCAAGGCTCTCCCTCAGGATCTCCACAGACACCTGAAGCTTGTCCTTCCTATACCTGCGCTCAGCCTGTCTGCATTGCTGCCTCAGGGCTCGGGTGGTTTCATTGAGCCACGGGTCTAAAAACTAAAAAGCTACAAAAAAGTTATTTTTAAGTTATTTTTATTTGACAGGAAGTGAAAGGTAAACTTCAGAGCAGTTTGTCTCATTTCCCATTCAAATCAAATCAAATCAAACTTTATTTATAAAGCGCTTTTCATACAAAAATGTAACACAAAGTGCTTTACAGTGCTTAAAAAATCATTAAAATATTCCCCACCAGCAAATATAGATAAATAACAACAACCCCCCCCCTCCCCCACCCGCACACACAGACACACAGACACATATACATACAGACAGCCCAGCTGTTAAAAGTCTTAAAGAGTAACTAAACACCAAATCAAGTTTTTTTTTACTGATAAACTGTCTCAATGGGTGTCTCATAGTCTTGTCTACAGGTCCCTGACATTATTCTGACATTATAGCGCAAACATGTGTAAAATCCTAACTTTGGCCTGAAAACGAATGGGTTGCGCCCCATTTAACTCTGCTACTAAATTAGATTTCCTGATTGGCTGGAGACGTGTCCACGGCCTCCACAGAACGTCATAAGCCGCACCAGCTCCACACATCGTCATCAGGTGCTGCCCATTATCCTGCTCCTGTACCTGTGGTTTATAACCAACTCCCTCCCACGTAATCAGTCTGCTGTGATTGTGCCAATGCAAAGGGCCACACACTCACCCGCCCCTCCCCCCTCGCATGTCACCCCCAAACTTCAGAGACCGCCTCTTTCACAGCACTTTTTGACTTTTGTTTGTGGGTAGGGAAAGGCTTTGGCACGCCCGTTTAGTTACTCTTTAAGTAAAAATGGACATAAAGTTGGGGACATAAGGCTGAATGAACCGAAAGAGGAAAGACCATCCAAGGAGCCGTCTGCACCAGGAGCAGCCCATCGGCCACAGAGCGCCAACACAGGGCACCCGGAGGAGGTGTAGGAGAGACGTCCAACCTCCATCCAGGCACCCACAGGAGAGCGCCCACACGGCCACAGCCAACCAGCCCTCCCGGGGCAGAGGGCTCCCTCAGAGGAAACACTGGGAGAACATAAAAATAAAAGATAAATTAAAAACAGCTAAAACTCGGCTAAAAGTGTGGAATAGCACAAGATAAAAAGAGTGAAACTAAAGAAATAATTGTATAGAACTAAAACAGATAAATAAAGTTCATATAAATAAATATTAGTTAAAAGCTAAACTAAAAAGGTGGGTCTTGAGCCTGCTCTTAAAAACATGAACGTTCTCTGTGGTCCTGAGCTCCTCTCAGGTCGTTCCAGAGGCGAGGGCCATAATACTGGAAAGACGCCTCGCCGTGAGTCTTTCTGTTGACTTTAGGAATAACTAGGAGACCCCTGCCGGAGGAGCGCAGGGACCGCGAAGGTTCATAAGGTAAAAGCAGTTCTGAAAGATAAGAAGGACCAAGACCATTAAGACATTTAAAACATTTATTTTGTTTGGTAGTTATTTAAAGAATCTACCTCCAAACAAACGTTTTAAGTATCATATCCATAGCTGTAAGTACCTCAACCAAAAACCCAAACTTGTTGTATTTGAATCACTAATGTCCTCTTATTTGACCTCGTTGAATTATTGCACCAATGCCAAAGCCTGAAGACCAAAGATGTATGTAACGAATTTGCACTGTTAAGCTTTTTGTTTTGTTTGTATTTTATGTATTTTTATTTACACTGAAAGCTGAAGCCTTGCAGACCTGAGCCTCGAGTCTTGTTTGTTATTTTTGTATATTTTTCAATAAATAATAAATAAAAAAAAGTCACATCTCCATGGAGATGAGCTGGAGACGTACCCGCTCCCAGTAAAGTTTAGCGTCATATCTTAGGAGAGGTGATTCTAATGAATGTTTGTTTGTATATTTATGAGGTATTTTTCAATGATGAAAATATCTGTCATAAAATAAATGCTTGTATTTCAATTTATTTATTTTTTTATTGAGTAAAATTCTATGCGGTGTGGCTTTAATGGCATGGGTTAAGATGTAAAAAAGAAAATTATACTTAAAAAAAAAATGATACAAATATTTCCATATGAAAATAATGTATTAAAGAAAACTCGCAATGTTTTTCCTACATTTAAATTTTCAGTAAACTACAGCAGAAACTTCACCGTGTTTCCCTCCTCAGCGTCATGTTCCGCTGCGTGGTTCGAGTGACTTCCTGTTCGTGTCAAATCAAATCGGTGAATTTCACAGATTTTAGATTCAACGTTTGGATAAAACACAGGTGTCCCGCGTCACAGCGAGGGGGGAATAAGCGTTTCTGCTGAATCTACAGCGAGTTGGCGTCATTTCGCTTCTGTTAGCTTCCGGTTAGCTTCAGTGCTAAAGCTAAAGCTAAAAACAAGTGTGAAAATGTCCCAAAGGAGCCAGACTCTGAGAGCTTTGGTGACTGAGCGGCTGACTGCGGCTGCCGAGGAGATCTTTGAGCTGGCGGAGAGAACAATAGCGGAGTATGAGGAGGAACTGTGTCGACTTAAAGATAACCAGAGGAGACAGGAGCTTCTACAGGAGGAGAACCAGAGGAGACAGGAGCTTCTACAGGAGGAGAACCAGAGACAGAGGAGACAGGAGCTTCTACAGGAGGAGAACCAGAGACAGAGGAGACAGGAGCTTCTACGGGAGGAGAACCAGAGACAGAGGAGACAGGAGCTTCTACAGGAGGAGAACCAGAGGAGACGGATCCAGCTGCACAGAACAGGTGAGTCAGAGGTTTGGAGGCTGTTCAACACACTGACTGCACTGGTTCCTCCATAGATGTTTGGGGTAAATTGTAAAGAGTCAGAGCACATTTTCTCCAGTTTGGCTTTACCCAAATCTAAAAGCTTAAAAAAAAAGCTAAAAATTAGCGTCAAGAACGAGGCAAAAAACACAACAAAGAAGCAGCAACAAAAGGTAATGAAAAATCAATAAAAAGTGACCAAAAAAAACGTGCCGACAATGTGACAACAAAGTTACTATCACTTTTGTAGGCCTTAGCTTTCAAATGAGGCATTACACTGTTGCTCTCCAGTCCAGAAACTTTTAGATTTGAGTAATACTGAACTGCTAAGAGGTTAGATGAACTTTTGGTTCAGCGTTGATGAAACTTACTTTGTTTTGCTATAAGACACATCTTGTGTATAAGATGTTTTATTCATAAATAAATAAATATCCAAATTTCACAGATTTTCAGCGACACATTTTTGGTTAATGTTTTATTTGGTCAAATTTTCTTTTCTTCAAGTTATTTCCTTAATTAATGTTAACCAAAATGACGGTATTTGTTCTTGTCGTCTTTAGTTTGGCAACGGCCAGTGTTGAGGGAAATGTATTACTTTTTTCAGTAACTAAGGAATGTCACATATTACATAATCAAAGTACGGTAGTGTATTACTCATTACAATTTAAGTAACTCAAGTTACAAGAGAATTTAAATGTATGAATGAAAAAAATGCAAAAGTCCCCCAAATATAACGCATCACCAAATCAAGTCGGAAGTTGCTGAATAAGATCTGCAGTCAAACAAACACGAGTGAATGGGGAAAGTGAAAGAAAAGGAAATCTTCGACTGTCCTTTTGCTCAGTGGCTTTATTACTATTTCAGTTTATATTTTGTAACTCAAAGTAACTCAAAGTAGTGTAACTTAGCTAATTTTTGAAACAGTAACATTACATTTAAAGCTGTAACTAGAATATATTACCTTTAAAGTAACTTGCCCAGCTCTGGTAATGGTTCACTGTATTATGACGCTGCATACTAAGGTGCGGCTCACAGATTAGAGACAAACTTATACCTGTAATCTCCTGTCTGCTGTCTTTGGTCATGTCTGCACCTTTGGTCTCCTTGGAGTTTATTAGTGACATGGTTATTCATCTAACTTTAGAACCTACAACCTTACAAACATTGTTCAGTCCAAAGCTGTAAAGTTTGGAGTCAGCAGGAGCTGCTTATGTGGAGATAATGTCGCACCAATGTGATAAAAGTGATAAAATGTCCTTGAAATGACAATTCCCCCAATAAATCTATAGAGAGACTTTTAATCAGTACAATAATGAATCTCTTAAGCACAGTTTCTCCAGCTCGGCTTTCGTTTTTGTCATTTTTTGTCACTGAACATTTTAAAGATGAGTTTTGCCCGTAGCGTCTCCCCTTAAAGGGATATTTCAGGATTTTGACATTGGGCCTCATTTCCTAGTTATCCAGAGTGTTGTTGATGTCTGGAGATATGTTTTTCTTAAATTCATGCAGTTCTTATATTGAAGAGTCTAGTGGCGCTAGGCTAATGCTAGGCTAGTGGATTTCTATGGTATCAGCAACCCTGATAGAATAATGTTTGAAATATAACTGACCTTGTATCACATGAATTACCGCATTTTGAGGGACTATTTTCTCGCAGATCACTCCGCCGCTGCGTTAGCTTACAGCCACGAAGCTGATGCTGCTCAAATATAAGTTATTTTAAATGATTCTATTAACACAGACATTTATATGGTTAGTCTGGTGTTATAAGTGATTTACCTCAGGTGCACTGTGGAGTGGGTCAGACTGTTTTTAATGCAGGCTAACTGATACCATAGAAATGCACTAGCCTAGCCCTAGCCTAGCGCCACTAGACTCTTCAAATATAAGAACTGCATGAATTTAAGAAAACAATATCTCCAGACATCAACAACACTCTGGATAACTAGGAAATGAGGCCCACTGTCAAAATCCTGAAATATCCCTTAATGTCCTTCTATAATTGATTCTGTTCCTGTGTTCGCAGAAATCCACCATTTGGAGACTGCCACAGAAGCGGCTGCTCCAGATGTGAAGCAGGAACAAAGTCCACAAATCCACGAGTGTGTCCAGGTGAAAAGGGAGGATTCAGACGAGCTGCCCGTCGCTCAGGACACGAGGATCGGCGCGGAGGTCTGGACAGTTCCACTGAGCGAGGACTGAGGACAGACGGAGACCGTTTGGAGACGGAGGAGTCGATGATGGTCGTCCAAAAGAGCGGTAAAACTAAAGCAAAAGCCTGTTCGGTTTGTAACAAGATCTTCCTGAGAGGCTGCGACCTGAACAGACACAGGAAGATCCACTCCGGAGTGAAACCTTACAGCTGCTCCGTCTGTAACCGCAGTTTCCTCGGGGAGAAATACGTGAAGATCCACATGATGCTGCACACGGGCGAGCTGCCGTTCCAGTGCCCGCAGTGCGACAAGCGTCTGGCCACGAAGGGCGCCCTCAACCTGCACATGAACACCACGCACTCCCAGGCCCGACCCTTCGGCTGCTCCGTCTGCGACAGGACGTTCAAGACCAAGGGACACCTGAAGGAGCACATGCTGCGGCACACGGAGTTCAGGCCGCTCACCTGCCCCGTCTGCGGGAAGGGCTACTGGAGGAACCGCGAGCTGCTGGTGCACGTGGCCAAACACGGAGCGCAGCACACGGGCAAACACGGAGAGCAGCACACGGGCAGACACGGAGAGCAGCACACGGGCCGACACGGAGAGCAGCACACGGGCCGACACGGAGAGCAGCACACGGGCCGACACGGAGAGCAGCACACGGGCCGACACGGAGAGCAGCACACGGGCAAACACGGAGAGCAGCACACGGGCCGACACGGAGAGCAGCACACGGGCAAACACGGAGAGCAGCACACGGGCAGACACGGAGAGCAGCACACGGGCAAACACGGAGAGCAGCACACGGGCAGACACGGAGACGCGGAAAACTGCCAACGGAACGAGCATTTCAGGATTAACATTTTAAAGCTCTGGAATGTTTCCTTCTTTTATGTCACTTCCTGTCAGCAGCTTAAAAATTCAAATAAAAATAACTTTTCTGCCCAACATTTCTTCATTAAAATTGCTGCTTCACTGAAATAAAATGATAATTATGCAACTGATGTAATCCATCTAAATAAGTCATATTTTCAAGAGCATTAAAATCTGTCATATGCACTTTAACCTCTTAATCCCCGCTGTACCCAAGCTCATTAGCGTCACGGTTAGCGCTCGTGCTTCACAGCGCTTTGCCTTAAGTCCTCAAGTCTTGGTGGTAAACAAACCAAAGCTATACTTGTAAATACTGAGTCTGAACGAATGAATGTTCTGTCGACTTTGTGCTGTAAGTGAAAAAGTGAAGTTGTTAACGCCAATGGCTTGTTGTGTCTTTATTACAGTCCAGATAAAAAGTTCATGACCTGTTGAAAAATTTCAAAAATTCACATTTTGTCTGGTTGGATCTGAACAAGGTTCCAAATAGTCTGTTTTAGCAGCTGATCAAAGGTTTAGGACCACATGTCTTTAAAAGGCCAAATCTGTGCCAAAATGTGGATTCAGTATTAGGGGTGGGCCGATATGACAAAAATAGAATATCACGATTTTGAATTATAAACTCCAGCTGTCGATTTTATCACAATTTTTTTTTCATTGTAACTAAAATAACTTAAATTACACACTGAAGAAGAAAAACATTTAATTAATATACTAATTTCTTCAACTTTGTGATAATCAACACAGCAAAAATAGAATTAGTTCATTTTGAAAGTGTCAGTTCAGCATAAATTCTTTTATAAGTCCATTTTTAACATGACCTATATTGATGTCAACAAACTTTGCCATAAAAGTTGGAAAACTGGGAAAGTTGATGCTACAAAGCTCTGTGATAAACCCCAATACACCACAACATTGTTTCCTTAACTTTGCGAAAGGAGTGAAACAGCGCCCCCAATTTGACGCTGGTGGCCAAAAAGTGTACTGCATCCATATTTACAATCGAGAATGAATGGGAGAGTAGAAGTAGGTCACTCTATAGCGGGCCAACATATTTTTTTCGGCGGGCCAGATTTGTGCATCTCTGATCTAGACGTTTTAATTATGCAGCACTACATTTATGTGTCATTATAAACAGTGGAAAGGCCCAAACGTTATAACTCTGTTGATGGAATAACTAAATAAGTCCTAAAAAAGAAGGCACTGCACATTCAGCCGCAGTTCTTGGCTGAATTGAACACATTTTTGCTCAAACGTTTCCAGTCAACACAAATTATTCACTGGAAATTAATAAATAAATATTAAATGAGAAGTAACTACTTTGTGAAATTTATTTACGTTTGTTTCGAACTCTCGTGTGATCTGAGACGGAGGTGCCGCATGGTACTTCCGGTTTGTTTCATCTCAAACTAAACTCGTGTAAAAACGTTTAAACCGTTTTTAACCGGTGTCAACAGGAAAAGAAGATAAAAAAAAAGTCCACCGTGCTGTTCATCGCAGTGAAGGATTTATGGACTTTTGTTGAATCTCCGCAGAGCTTTTATCCTTGTGTTTTTCCGGTTAGCTCCTGTGGCTAAAGCTAAGGTTTGTTAAAAATGTCCAACAGAAGAAAAAGGAGCAGAAGGAGTCTGGAGCTGAGGAGGTTTGTGACCGAGCGGCTCACTGCGGCCGCGGAGGAGATCTCTGCGCTGGTGGGAAGAACTGGTAGGTCTGGGTGATCATAATAAGAGTTTAGAAACTCAAAGGGCTGAAGGAGCCACAACAAAAACACCAGACACGCGTTTCCTCTTCACGGCACAGGAACTGTCTGGGTCCAAATCCCGGAGGTTAGAAACTTTATGATTATATCACTCTGTCACACAGTGTTGGTCGGTGACATTTTATAGGCGCCACCTGGCGGTGACAGCAGTGAGTGAACTCAACACTGAGCTCATTTATTCTCGTTCATGAGTGCCTGTTTAAACAGCAGAGAATGCAATTCAGTCAAATGAATGAGAAATAGCTCGGCCTCTCAAAATGAAGTCACTGAGCAAGAGTTAATAAACAAGACTTCTGCTGTTGACAGTGTAGAGCACAAAGCATGTTTATGTTTTACCAATGGGTGTCAAGTAAAGGGACTATCATCATAACCCACGACCTGGTTACAAACCGCTATGTGGGCGGTGTTAATCATTAAAGAGAATAAAACGTCAGCTATTGAATCATTTTGCATCAGCGCAGAGTCGAAGAAGAAAAACAAACAAGTACAGACTGTAGATCCGCTGTATCAGCCGGCCGATATATCGGGCCGATGTTTTTTTTTTTACGCAATCGGTTATCGGCTGATGGCGGGCGATAGAAATGCTGATATTTCCGTAACTTAAAGTGTGGAAAACGACAACTGCTGGTCGTCTCTCAGAAACTGAGCTGCAACCAGACAATCCACTGCCACTTTGTGAGAGAAAATAGAAATGAGATAAGGTGAAAACTTTACCTTCAAAATGCCAGCCCTTCATTTCTAAAGTTCATGCTCTTGTTTTTGTGCTGAAGGATTTTAAAGGAGCACTTTTTATAAAAAGGAAAGAAATTAAAAAATATTTTCTATTATAATTTCTTTCAGGGAATGAGCCCAGTTTGAAGCAGGAAATCCAAGTGACTCCACAGATTAAAGAGGAGCCAGAGGAGCCAGAGGAGCAGACGCTGAGAGCTTTGGTGACTGAGCGGCTGAGTGCAGCTGCAGAGGAGATCTGTGAGCTGGTGGAAAGGACGATAGCGGAGTATGAGGAGGAACATCACTACAAAGAGGAGAACCAGAGGAGACAGCAGCTCCTGGAGGAGAACCAGAGGAGACAGCAGCTCCTGGAGGAGAACCAGAGGAGACAGCAGGTCCTGGAGGAGAACCAGAGGAGGCAGCAGCTCCTGGAGGAGGTGCTGAAGCTCCACACAACACGTAGGTCCTTCTCTCGGGGGTCAATACCAAGGCTCTTATCACACTAATACAAATGTAAATCGGAGCTTATTATTTGCATTTGCTCAGTTTTAACGTAATGTTAAAGTGCATATGACAGATTTTAATGCTCTTGAAAATATGACTTATTTAGATGGATTACATCAGCTGCATAATTATCATTTTTTTCAGTGAAGCAGCAATTTTAATGAAGAAATGTTGGGCAGAAAAGTTATTTTTATTTGAATTTTTAAGCTGCTGACAGGAAGTGACATAAAAGAAGGAAACATTCCATAGCAGTTTGACTCATTCATTTCCCATAGGTGGCATTCACGATTTAGAATGTGATGATGTCATAATGTCAGGTGGAGGCCAATGTAACTCTGTGGGAGAAATACAGTTTTTGTAAGAAATCTCCTAAACTAAAATTGACAAATGTTTTTGCTCATCAGTATTTGACAGTGATTGGATTAAGAAATCTGTGATATTATTTTTATGTCTGAAAGTCCTTTCTACTGGACAACATCGACAACATCATGTGTTTTTAATATTGTCACCACTTTTGACGCCTTTCAGGGAAAATAATTAAACATTTGTTCATTTTTGTTTCATGAGGATTCTTCCAGTAATGACTGAGATACGAGCCAAAAACAAAGACATTAAAATCTGCATTTTGTCAGTTACTGCAGTTACCATAGTTACCGCCATGGAATTTCAGTTGTCCTCGACCTCAATTTAAAACTATGGGCTTTTAGAATGTTGTGATGTCACGTGAACCTATTGCCTTAACATGGTTACACGGCAACAGTTTAAAATTGTTTACCTTCTTCGATGTCACTTCCTGTCGGTGTCCAATAAGGAAGTGAAAACATAAACATCACAAAAATGGTCAAACTAAAGAAAACTGGGAATAATCTTTAGCAAAATCTTAATATAATCGTGTTAACTGAGTTTTAGCAAAAATTGTGTCTAATGTGTTGCACTTTAAAGTACTGGTAATTATACGTCGAGTATATTTTTAAGTTTCAGTCGGTTTCCCTCGTGGATCAGTCACAGAAACTCTCTCTCTGTTTCTGTTTCCCTCAGAGAAAACGCTTCAGGAAAACCGTGACGCTCCTCATGTCGAGGTGAAAGAGGAGGATCCGGACGAGCTGCCCGTCGCCATGGAGACGGGCTCAGAGTCACGTTTGAACGAATACGTACGTAAATACATGGAGGCTCAGACCTGGACTGTCCCGCTGAACCCGGGCGAGCGCAGGAGAGACGACGCTAAAGCGACGCACTTCCCTCGGCTCTGGCAGTTACAGGAACACGTGGACACTCACAGAGGCTCGTTCTGTCAGGAGGTTTTCCCGAAGAAGAAGAAGCAGCGCACGACGCCGCACGCGGAGGAGCGGCCGTTTCCGTGCGACGCGTGCGAGAAGACGTTCCCGACGAGGAGCGGCCTCAGCGCGCACGTGAAGGCGACGCACTCACAGGTGAGACCATTCAGCTGCACAGTCAAGGTTTATCCCGCTGAGCCGAAGGGGCGACCGGGGCGGGTCCAGAGGTTACGTCACATTAACCGAACATTCTCCGTCATTTACAGAATATTATTCGCTTTTTGAGGCCGTCAAGCCATAATTAAAATAATGATGCAGCGCTGTCTCTGAGCGCTGTCTCTCTAAACTACTACATTACTGTTTAACACCGCGAGCTTTCGCTTTTAGCACGGAAACTAAACAGCTTTTTAGTGCTGGATCTCGCATCCAAGCTGAGAGCGCATGGGTTTGGATAAAAACATGAAGGACAGAGAGAGAAAAGAGGCGTGGTGTGTGAAGGTGAGACTAAATAAATAAGGTAAAGTCTACCTGTGTGGAATCTAATCTAATCTATATATTTGTTTGGGGACCATTGCTTGGCAAAATGTCAAAGTTAAAGGGGGGCGGATACTTAAATGCAACGCACTGTACCCAGTGTTTCTAAAAGAACCTCGTGAACAATGTTTGAAGAAGGAAACTATCGTGAGAATCGTTATTATTGAAGACCTTGTAATAACCAGGGTCCGACCCATATTTGGGCATTTTAAATATCGGCTATCGCCCGATATCAGCCGATAAACGGACCGATATCTCCGGAACCAAAAGTGATTGAGACGTCCCGGGTAGGGATGTAACGATTCATTCATTCTAATATGCGTAAAATGTGAATCGATGTAAAAAATAAAAGAATCAATGTTAAAGCCACCCCAAGCTACTCCATTTAGCCCGACTGGAATAGCTAGTGGGAGCTCTGTTGTCGGGGCTTGGTGCCCCTGGTAGGGTCTCCCAGGGCAAACAGGTCCTAGGTGACGGGTCAGACAAAGAGCGGTTCAGAAGCCCCTTATGAGAGACCAACAGGCCCGGTTAGAACCATGAGGCCGTCCTTCTGTGGACCCACCACCTGCAGGGGGCGCTATAGGGGCTGGTGCAGCTCCAACAGCTGCCCCCACGACCCGGCAACGGACAAGTGGAAGAAGATGGATGGATGGATGGAATAGCTTTATTCTCACATTGCATCGTTAGAAGCAGCGAGCTAACTTTTTCCCCGCCTCACCCCCAACACACACCACACCATGTAAACACATACACGTGTAGGCATTGAAGCAGCAGACGCAGCTAAAGTTAGCGGCTACGAGATTAGCATTAGCGGCTAACGCAGAGTTTAGCATTATGACAGAAGTTTACCAAAGATCATAAACTGACAAATATCTGACCGACCTGCTCTGATTCTGCTGAAATCCTCATCAAATGTTTGTCAAATAATCCAATACCTACAGGAGCTGTCATGTCTTTTTCCTCCTTATGTTTACAAAGGCTGCACCGGGAGGCTGTGAGGCGTTCGAGGGTGAAAAAAACTGCACTGTAAAATGAGTTCTAAATGGTAGTATTATGTTCAAACTGCAAAAAGAAAAGAAAAAAGTTTGGTAAAATAAATATAATCTCAAATGTTGGCTTTGCTACATATTATTTATGCTGAAAACATGTACATTTACAAGCACTCATGTCAAAATGATTATAGTTCATTTTCATGTCTTGTAATTTTGTGTAATGTAAAGTTCTCTTACTGAGACAGTTGCAGTTTGTTACAAGAACAAAAATGCAGATGTTAAAACAAAAGAAACATTGGTATGATATGAGTCATATTCCTTTTCTTAAAAAAAATCTGAAAAAATCTAAATCGGGAACTTAAAATCGGAAATCGAATCGAGGCTTGAGTGAATCGTTACATCCCTAGTCCCGGGGTTTTTTTGCACTGGAAAGAGCTCAGTCAGAGCTTTGGAAAGAGCTCAGTCAGAGCTTTGGAAAGAGCTCAGTCAGAGCTTTGGAAAGAGCTCAGTCAGAGCTTTGGAAAGAGCCCTCGGCCTCAGGGGAACTGAGAAACATCGCGGTGAAAATCAGTCACAAGTTTTTCCCTTCAAATCGTATCAGACCCAAACATCCATATCGGTCGGGCCCTGGTCCATGTTTGTAATGAACATTTCTTACTTGTTACAGATCGTCACGCCGAGAGTCTTAGTGAGAAACTCCGATCGGACGACGTACCTGGAAAGCCTTAAGAAAGCGGCGGAACAGCACGAGAAACACGGAGTTTCTGTGAGAAAGGCAGCCGCTAACTTTGGTCTATCAAATTCAACCTTACAAAGATTTCTGAAGCAGAACGAGGACGGAAGGGCAAACTTTGGTTACCAGAACTGCGTGACCGGCCTGGTGTTTCTAACCACATGGAGAAGACGTTAGCCGAGCACATCAGAGAGCTCGATCATCAGTTTCACGGTCTCACTGCGAGGAAGTGTCGAGCTCTGGCTTACGAGTTCGCCAGACGGAATCATCTCGAGAAAACCCCGAAAGGCTGGGAGGAGAACAGGATGGCAGGTAATATCAGCAATGACAAATCCTTGGGGGGAAAGTTTGTTTTCTGCCTTTTTGTAGTCTGACCTTTTTGAGCGACAAAGTGATATAAATGAAGAGATTTGCAGCTTGAGCTTGTTAAATGTTTCTTCCGATACTTTAACGTTACCTGGTTTTCGATTGCGATACTACACTGCGTTAACAATTATTATGCAAATTGTATTTCAGTGCCATAAAGGTAAAACTTTTTTTATCATAACCTGATGATTAGTTGTCAGGTTAAGTCCAGTTAAAGTGCATCTGACACAATTTTTGCTAAAACTCAGTTAACACGATTATATTTAAGATTTTGCTAAAGATTATTCCCAGTTTTCTTTAGTTTGACCATTTTTGTGATGTTTATGTTTTCACTTCCTTATTGGACACCGACAGGAAGTGACATCGAAGAAGGTAAACAATTTTAAACTGCTATGGAATGTTTCCTTCTTTTATGTCACTTCTGCAGCCTTTGGAGGGTCTTTGTAGCAGCTGTTCTCTTAATCTGATGTGTTTGTCTGGCAGAAACCGTCCTCATTGTGCCTTTATCTGCACAAACCCGTGTGTGTCTGAATCAGACACAAATCTCGGAACAGTACGATGAATACGCTTCATCTTTCATGAAATATCAAAGGTTTTCATACCTAGTCCAAGACATTCAACTATTTCACGCTTATCAGCAGATCCTTTTTCTTTCCCTTAGTGCTTGAAAATGATGGTCTGCTTAATGATGTGGAACGTCAGTTTTTCCCTTAAAGTTCATATGACAGATTTTAATGCTCTTGAAAATATGACTTATTTAGATGGATTACATCAGTTGCATAGTTTTAATTTTTTCAGTGAAGCAGCAAATTTAATGAAGAAATATTGGGCAGAAAGGTTATTTTTATTTGAATGTTTAAGCTGCTGACAGGTTGTGCATAAACTTTCTATCCGGCCTCCCCTAAACTGTCCATTGAAGCTGATGAGCAGAAACGGCCCATTTGTATCATTTATATGAGATGAAACAACCAAGAAACTTATCTACGAAAAAGAATGTCACTTTTTCCCCTTTTTTTGGGGGGGGGTCAATTTTTTCTAAAAGGTTTAAATTTTTCCCCAGATTTTTCCACTTTATTTATTTATTTTTTTAAATGTACCGCTTTTTCCCCCTCCAATCCCATTTTCTCACTCCTTTTTCCAATTTGTTTCCCCCGCAATGTTCACACTTTTCCCCCGACTCTTTGATGACCAACGATTCAAAACTTGAATCTCAGGATTTCATACATTTTTCGGTACCTGCTTTCGATGCTTTTAGTTTTTCGTTACCAGAAGTTCCTAAACCTCATTTACGGTACAGAACCCGTATCGTTTAACGGAACCCAACCCGATTTGCAGAACATTTTTGGACACTTTAAATTTTTGCTAAAATATCGAAATATTTATCCTTATCGAGAAAGTCCCCAAAAAATGTAAGATGTAAATGTTTGTCAGTGTCACACAGGCCTAACCAGTGTGTACGTTTTGATTATAAAGCGAAGAATCTGCCTTTTCAGGAGAAGAATGGTTCGAGGGGTTTAAGAAGCGGCATCACCTCACATGTCGGAAACCAGAGGCGAGCTCAGTGGCAAAGTCTTTGGCCTTTAACAAAACTGCAGTCGGAGAATTCTTTAGAAAACTCAAGGATGTGTACGACAGGTAAGTCCGTGGAATTGAGATGGATATTAAGGCGAGACGCTGCAGGTGAATGAGGAAAATATTAGAATCAAGAGATATCGGGCCAGATCTTCCTCCTGCTCCAAACGCGATGGTTCTCTTCCAAGGGCGACGCTATAGACATTAGTTTATTAATGGCCATCATTGATAACTGATCTGTAATAAATTAAGACTATTGTCCTGACACTGGAGAAAAAAGGAACATTCACGTTTTCACTCAGAGAAAAGAAAGTCTCTTGGTATCAGTTAATATCGGATATCGGCCGATACTCAAACCCTATTGGTATGGGAAGCAAAAAATCTGGATCGGTGCATCTCTAGTACCGACTAAACAGGAATGTTTTTCATAAAGCAGCTGTAATAAAGCGCCCCCTGCTGTTACAGTTCAACACTGACACAGTTTATAGTTAGAAGCTTCATACACAGGATTATAGAAAAACCATATCGGTCGACGTCTAATGTTAAGGCAGAAATCTCTACATTGACCACTGCATGAAAAATCATTCTCGCCTGCCGTGTCTCGCTTTAAAACATTACAGTTCTTAAACTTGGCCTAAATAATGGTTTCATCATGTTTCAGACATCACTTCAGTCCTCAAGATGTTTATAACCTGGATGAGACTGGGTTTACCATTGAACAGAACCCTGGAATGGTCGTCTCCACTCCTGGTAAAAAACTAGTTGGAGCGGTTACCGCGGTTTGTTCGATAAATGCGTCGGGGAACGCACTTCCTCCGTTCTACGTCTTTCCCAGTGTCCAGATGAAGCCAGCGTTCCTCGCGGGAGCCGTCCCAGGAGCTGCTGGAGCCGCCTCGGAGTCCGGGTGGACCAGTGAGGTGTTCAGTGACCGCTACCTCCCGTTCTTCATCGCTCAAACTCATTGTTCTTCTGAACGTCCAGTATTACTGATCATGGACAACCACGAGTCACACATTTCACTGGAAGCTGCATCTGTAGCCGAGGCCAGTGGTATTTTCATCGTCACGGTTCCCCCACATACGTCTCATCGATTACAGCCACTCGATCGTACCGTGTACGGTCCAATGAAAAGCTTCTTCAACAGAGCAACAGCCGGCTGGATGAGGATGAATAATGGTAGAACCATCTCCATCGAGGACATGGCAGCTCTTAGTGGACAAGCTTTTACTTCAGCCATGACACCATCAAACATCCGGTCTGGCTTTAAGTCGACAGGGATTTGTCCTCTCAATCCAGAAGAGTTTACTGAGCAGAACTTTTTACCAGCTGATGTCATAGACGGACCGACGCCTGACGATGTCATAGACGGACCGATACCCGACGATGTCATAGATGGACCGATACCCGACGATGTCATAGACGGACCGATACCCGACGATGTCATAGATGGACCGATACCCGACGATGTCATAGATGGACCGACACCTGACGATGTCATAGATGGACCGATACCCGACGATGTCATAGACGGACCGATACCCGATGATGTCATAGACGGACCGATACCCACGAAAAACGGACGATCCGCGTCATAGACGGACCGATACCCGACGATGTCATAGACGGACCGATACCCGACGATGTCATAGACGGACCGATACACCGAAACGATGTCATAGAGACGATACACGATTCAAGACACGAACCGAATGTATAGAGAGATACCGACATGTCAAGAGGACCGAACCGACATGTCATAGATGACCGATACCCGACGATGTCATAGACGGACCGATACCCGATGATGTCATAGACGGACCGATACCCGACGATGTCATAGACGGACCGATACCCGACGATGTCATAGACGGACCGATACCCGACGATGTCATAGACGGACCGATACCCGACGATGTCATAGATGGACCAACACCCGACGATGTCGGAGATAAACCGACGCCCGACGATGTCGGAGATAAACCGACGCCCGACGATGTGGTCAATGAAGAAGTTGTCTCTGACTCTGACCATCTAATGGCTGTTGATGAATCACATTTCTCTCCTGATGTAGATGTTCCGTCCTTGAGCTGTGAACTCAGTTCAACTCAATTCGTCTCTTCTTCAATCTCAGATGATAGTATGATTCCATCCACCAGCACCGCTAGTGAGTCAACCCTTCAGAACATTGACCCCACCCTGCTTTGGACTGACTCTCCTCTCCACAGCCACTGGGAGGGTTGGGTCACATCATCACAATAATTCTAATGGATTTATTCCATCCATCCATCCATTTTCTTCCACTTGTCCGTTGCCGGGTCGTGGGGGCAACTGTTGGAGCTGCACCAGCCCCTATGGCGCCCCTGCAGGTGGTGGGTCCACAGAAGGACGGCCTCATGGTTCTAACCGGGCCTGTTGGTCTCGGGGCTTCTGAACCGCTCTTTGTCTGACCCGTCACCTAGGACCTGTTTGCCCTGGGAGACCCTACCAGGGGCACGAAGCCCCCGACAACAGAGCTCCAGGATCATTCAGGCTCAAACCCCTCCACCACGTTAAGGTGGAGGCTCCAGGAGGAGTGGATTTATTCTAAATGACTAAATGATTATTTAAATAGTTGACAAGTCTTTTAGCAACCGATTACTCATTTTCTGGTTCACACAGACTCAAAAAGAGCCCGATGTGAAAAATCTGATGAAAAACGTTGTTTTAAAGTGAGCGTATGTAAAGTGTTTTATTGTAAATGTTCTAAATATTATGTGTCTGTCTCAGGACAATTATCCAATCTGAAAGCAGAACAAGCTCCAAATACTAGAGTTTGGAAATAACGGGGCGGAGGCCTTTCGGGTGTTCACTCTGTAAGAACAGCTTCATGAAGAAGCGGGAGCTGCAGAGGCATTACATTTGCACTCATTGTTCAATGACTAAATTATCTTAGTCAGATATATATTTTGTTAAAATTGGACTAAACAAAATGATATTCACTTTGCTGTTTTTATATCTCTTTTGCAGATGTGCGATGCCAAACTACTATGATTTTCTTTCTGTTTTCAAAACCTCAGTCATAGATTTACACAAAAGACATTTGTGAAACTTTAATGTCTGTAAACGGTCGCCCAGAGTCGGTTATTCATCCATAAACATCATAAACATTCTCTGTTTGGGAGATAAAATCTGACGTGTTCAGATGTTCATAAAACGTGTTTATTTGCGGGCAGTGCCGGCCTGTCAAACGGTGCAGCGCCTCCTGGGGGTGTCCCTGTTTCAGAGCATGGTGTCCTGCACTGGTCAGCTCCTCCTCCTTCCTCTTCCTCCTGCGCAGTTCCTTCCGCTCCACAACAGTCTTTCATCATCTTCTGAAGAGCTTAGCAGACGAACATAATCCGTTTTATTCTCCAGTGAACGTCCATTAGTCAGAACAATAGGGATAGAGGCTTGTGTGGCTTAGCTGTGAGTCTCGCCCGGATACCTCCTCGTTTGTCCTTTTGTGTTTCCTGGAGCTCCTCTTGTGGAGGCTCTTGGTGTGTGGGAGATGAAGTGAGATGTTCAGACTGATATGTTCATGAATGTTTGAGACTTATTTTGAAGGCAGAGCCGTCCTGTCAATAATTATTACGTTGATTTCTGTTCAATAAAAGATGGATGAACAAAACACTCCTTTTACGTGCCCATTTTTACTGAGTTAAACTTTCTGTCCTTGTTTGGAAAATCATCTTTTCTGCGGCTCCGATACGTGTAGCTGCGCAATCCAAAGCAGAAGCAAGATCATTGGCCAAAACCGTTATGCTATGCAGCTAACATGTCATAACAATTATTTAAGGATCAAAAATGAATAAAATCATTAATGCAGTAATGTATTAATACATCATTAATATGTTACATCTCTTAACTGCTAATAGTTGTTGAAAACAGTTGAGCCCGAGTTTGTGAACATGTTTTCAGAGGTGGTAAAGTTGCCAAAATATTTACTCAAGAAAGAGTAAAAAAGTACTTGAGTACTGTAACTGAGCGAAAAATACAGATTTATTGTTGATGTTTACAAAGAAAATGTCAGAAAATACAGAAAATTTCAGATTCAATATTTACTCTCAGTAGAAAAAGTAACTTGTTTTTCTCAAGTAAGAAACAGATACTTCATTATAATTTTACTCAAGTAGAAGTAAAAAGGACAGTACGTTAAACCACTTTAAGAAGTTCAATTTCTACAGAGGTAAAACATCTGTCTAGGCTAAAGCATTTTGAATTTATCTTAAAGTATGGCGGACTACAAAGGAGCATTGTAGTCATTAAAAAAAATGTAATCCGTTTTCCGAATTTATTACGAGATATTTTTGTTCCGTTCTCCGAATTAAAAAAAAATAATCAGTTTTCCGAATTAATTTTTTCCTAAGTGGAGGAATAATTACGTAATTACGAGATACTCCAACTAGAAGAGAAAAAAATCGGAAAGAAAAAATTCGGGAAACAGATTTTTGTTTAATTTTACTGACTACAATGCTCCTTTGTAGTCAGCCATACTTTAAGATTAAGATTCAAAATGCTTTAGCCTATGTAACGGCTGCAAGACGTTTAGCAGGTCGTAATGAAGGACAGGACAACAGCGTGGAGTTGGTCAGTTTTTTTTTACTCCTGTGAGACAGAAATAACAATTCAGTCTCCACATCGACACGCACACTGGCTCCCCTCTTCAGCAGACACCGCGCTACTCAGAGGGACGGGGAGCAGTATATTCATGGCCGTGTTATTGCAAAAATTACACATATTTATATATTTTTTTACAGGATACAATATGCATGACTCTCCAATATTTCAACAATACATTTTGACAAAAAAAATACATGATGTCAGTGGGGGAGTTATTTTACAGAGAAACACATTTTAAATGAAATAAAATAAAACATACCTGTGAGACAGAAATAACAATTCAGTCTCCACATCGACACGCACACTGGCTCCCTATAAAATCAAAACAGTACCATAAAATGGCTGCACAACTGGCGGGACACTAATAACTATGTAATGTGTTTAGCTAATTGGAAAAAGTGCACAAACTTAAAATTCTGGATTAAAATTTGCATTGGATTACGTGAATTACATGTGAAAATTGTATCTTATCAATATACATTTGGATGGGGACGATCATTGAAACGAAAATATGTTAAATATATACTTTTACACCGAGACACACTCACCCTCTTCAGCAGACACCGCGCTACTGAAGGAGGAGCGGCAAGTTACCTAATACAACATCCGGGAGCAGCGCGCGTACGCGATTTTCAAAATAAAATACAAAACGGTAAAATTCACAATAAAACAAAATAAAAATAAAATGCTTTTGTAACTCCGTTACACCTAGACAGATGTTTTACCTCTGTAGAAATTGAACTTCTTAGAGTGGTTTAACGTACTGTCCTTTTTACTTCTACTTGGGTAAAATTATAATGAAGTATCTGTTTCTTACTCGAGAAGTTACTTTTTCTACGGAGAGTAAATATTGAATCTGAAATTTTCTGTATTTTCTGACATTTCTTTGTAAACATCAACAATAAATCTGTATTTTCGCTCAGTTACAGTACTCAAGTACTTTTTTACTCTTTCTTGAGTAAATATTTTGGCAACTTACCACCTCTGAAAACATGTTCCTACAAAACTGATCCTCACTTATTTAGTTGGGTTGTTGCCACATTTGTGTCGTGTTATTGTAGTTTTATTGTCATCTTTTTGTTTTATTATCGTGTGTTTCTTGTCACTTTTTTGCGTTTTCATCCACGCTTTCAACACTATTTTGCACCTCTTTTCAAGAAGCTTTAGATTTGGGTAAAGAAGAGAAAATGTGCTGAGTTAAGAGGTTAAACAAAAAACATTTACAATATGGACTTAAACGTATTAATGTCTCTCTAATAAGAGACTCAGAGACTTTATTAATGAGATTTGTTTTTTTAAATAATGACGAAAGTGCTTGCGTCTGTTGCGCAGCCACGATGCGGCGTCATTAGAGCTACTGCCTCTTCGTCAAAACAATCCACACATTTTATTTCAAACGCGTGAAGACATCGCGTGTGTTTCTTGTAACGAATAATCTTTAGTGTTTTTTGTGAAATCGCAGAAGTTGAAGAGCGAACGGCGGCGCATCAACGAAACCTGTTTCTACTTTGTTTTCTTCCCGTTAGCTCGAGTGCTAAAGCTAAAGCTAAAAACAGTTTGTGAAAATGTCCCAAAGGAGCCAGACTCTGAGAGCTTTGGTGACCGAGCGGCTGACTGCGGCTGCGGAGGAGATATTCACGCTGGTGGAGATAACAATATTGGAGTATGAGGAGGAACTGTGTCGCTCCAAAGAGGAGAACCGGAGGAAACAGCAGCTCCTGGAGAATCATGAGGAGGCGCTGAGGCTCCGCGGAGTCCACGCCACAGGTCGGTCCCACAGACTCGGCTTTAGGAGGGTCATATGGAGAAAATAAACCTTTGGAACCGAGCACATTTTCTTTAGTTTCTAAATCGAAAAGCTTCTTGAAAAAAGCCTCTAAATAGCGACGAAAATGAAACGTAAACAAGGATGAAAATCAACAAAAAAGCGACCAAAGAAAAAAAAAAAGTGCAATGAAAAAAGTGACACAAATGTTACAAAAATGTGACAGTGAAGCCGCAAAAGAGTGACAAAATCTGGTGAAAAAATAAATGCTGACAACACAGCAACTAGATCAATTGTGTAGGTCTTAGCTTTCAAATAAGTCGTTACACTGGCCTATAGGGCTCTACGGTGTTACGTCACAAATGAAGCGGAGGTGAATACAGCGCTCTCTCTTCATTGAAAACAATGGGAGACGCTGATATTTGGTGGTTGTTTGAGAGGATTTATTAAGGTGAATAATTGTGGGATTGTGATGAAATGTGATTTGATTACCATGGTAACCTGCCTATTAAGGCAAAAGTCTGATATAAACAGAAATTGGACTTAATTGGTCTCGATGAATGTTTGTGGGTGATTGACATGACGTGCATATTTTGTGTCCGAGTGTTATATTTATTTTTATAATAATTGATCTTTTCATTACATGTATCACTTTATTCTACAAAACCTATTTAGTTTAAACACATTTTCATCACATTTCAATAATAAACATTTTTTTATGTTTTCACACCTCAAACCCCTAAAATGTCAGGTGGTGCAACCGTCCGAGCAAATGATTAGACTAATAAAGCTTCTGAAAATTGTATTTTCAGGGTAACAATTAAAAAATAACACATCATGGCATAATTGTATGTTAAATATCTTTCAAATAAGCCTCATTTGTGAATATTCATAGTTTTAAAGCTTTTGAGATCACTAAAAAACTTTTGTCCGGCAATTTGTCATCTTAAAATATCAGGGTGGCACAACCGTAAGAACAGGGCTTTTATTTTGAAATAAAGAATAGTAACAGCAAACAGGATATGACATCAGCCAGAAGAACAAGTCGTCTTTATGGTTGAGTGAAAAGGTTTGAAAATCTCTTTCAAGAATTGAGGAAAAAATAGCCTTTTCCGACTCATAGGTAAACTGTCACACTTTTGGTGTCAGGTGGTACAACCGATGTAAATATTGGATAATATTATTTATTATAAAAGTCTTCATTTGTTTTAAAAGTAAATGTTTACCCATGCTAACAAATGCTAAAGCTAATGTAAGAGTCCACATAAAAGACAATTTAATTTGAAATGAGTTGCTAATGTCAGGTGGTGCAACCAGACAGTCAGGTGGTGCAACTGCAAAAAATGTCAAATTACCATCTAAAAACTATAGGGATGCACTGATCCAATACTGGTATAAGTTATCAGTGTCAATACTAGAAAAAAAAATCAGATATTGGTTTCAAATATCCAATACTGAACTGAAAACTGTTTTGGGCTGACACCGAGCACTCTGTCCATGGTCCTCCTGTTTTATTTCTGATTACAGCATCAGTCAGTTACAAATTACAGATGAAATGTTCAGAGGAGAAAGACTGTCTAAGATATACTTGGCAAAGATTTGACTTTATACAATTTTTGGAAACTATTTAAATTTTAGAAAAAACTTGGTTGCGCCACCTGACACGTTTTTATACAGAGAAGCTACAAATACATCAAAAAAATACATTTAAATACTTTTAAATGTTATTTAACAAACATAACTTGTTTAAACACAAAATTATCGACTCAAAAATATGCATGCCATCAGTTTTGAAAAAACTTTTGAGAATATGTTTTTTGACCCCTTATACGTCATTGACCTTGTACAAACAGAGGAGCCTCGTACGCGTCGCTAATCCATCGTAACTTTGTGTTGAATTTCACACATTTATGTTCGCCTTTCAGGAAATAATCATGATCTAAGTTAAACGTAATGCTGACGAGAAAATGTTTCAGAAGCTTTTAGGCGACGTTCTGTCTAGTTTATTCAGCTTTAGATTTAGCTAAAGCATGACTTAGCTAACACATGTCATGACATAAAGCAAAGTAAATGGTAGAATTTTGAGGCTGATGTGTCCGGCACAGTTACGTTAAACTTAAAACATAATCCACACAATGTGTTTAGATCTGCAGACGTCGATTCTAATCATAAAACTTACTCAGTTTACAAGATTGAAGCTGTAGTTCTGACAAAATGGAACATCCGACCACACAACAGCTTTAGGATTTACTGAGAAAAACGAAATTTATCGAACACAATCTGTCACTCACAGGCAAAAACGCTGTTTAATACCGACATTGTTTTCACCTCCACATCTGCGGCGCACTGAAAGTACCCGGATGGTAGAAGAGCCCTATAGGCTCCAGTCGAGAAGCTTTAAGATTTGGGTAAAGCCAAACGTGAGAAAATGCACTCAGTTACAAAGTTTATTTGTAATACGCTTTTATTACACAATTAATTTAAAGCTACTTTAAGTGATCCCGTTTTGCCGGTCCGGCATCGTTGCATTCCCATCAAGCACCACTAGATGCTCCGCACTCACAAACAGCAGCGGACTTTGGGCCACAGGAGGACACCGGCACAAAGTCCGCTGGCTTTACGACCACGACGCCAGGGGCCGACATTGCTGCAGTACCTCCATAAAGGGGCTGCAGAACAAGCTAGTTCTCCATAAGCTACCATTGCACTTTAGACACGTTAAAAACAACTTTAAAACCTGGTCCCTAAACTTTCTACAGCTAGATATTCCTCCTGTGATGACCTGGGTTAGGCGCAATTGCAGGGACTGTTTTTTTTCTCGTAAGGAACATTTTAGACATTTAATCTATGAGGGCTGGACTTTGATTGACAGGGCGTTAGCATTAGAGCTAATGGCGCGGCTACGACTGAACTACACGTCACGTGATGGCCGAGTCTACAGTGAAGATCCCGCCCTAATGCCCTTTTTTGGAACATGTTCCGTCAGTGCGGGAGAGGAGGAGCCTGTAAATCCGCCATGATTTCCCCCTCGAATGTAGTTATTATGGTAAACAGGGACTGGGAGCCTCACCTCACAACACACCCTCCAAACACTCCTCACCCCTACATGCCCCCCTCAAGTCTTTTTTATCCACATGATTACAGCTGCACCGAGAGGCTGAGGCGTTCACTACTCCACCTGCTGACGAAAACAATTCAAAAAGACACTTAGGCAGCTTTAACATTTAAATTACATTTTGGACAGTTATTACACATAGGTTGATCTGATTTGATTTATGATTTAGTTTATTTACCAAAAAGGATTGACATTTTATTCCATTCCAGTTCATTGTTTCTGTGTTTGTTATTTCGTTTCCCTCAGGAGAAACGGTTCCTGGTTTGAAGCAGGAACAGCTCGATGGTCCACACATCCATGAAGCTCCACGTGTGAAGGTCAAAGAGGAGAATCCGGATGAGCTGCCCATCGCTCTGCCCCGAGAGGAGACCACAGAGCCACAGTCTGAGTCACAGACCTCGGAGCCCCAGTGGGAGTTACTACAGACCTCGGAGCCGCAGTGGGAGTTACTACAGACCTCGGAGCCGCAGTGGGAGTTACTACAGACCCCGGAGCCGCAGTGGGAGTTACAGACCTCGGAGCCGCAGTGGGAGTTACATATGGATCAGCACATGAACGTGAATGAATACTTCTCAGACAATAACGACATGGAGGAGGACATTCAGGACTGGACTGTCCCGCTGAACGAGGAAGAAGAAGACGACAACGACGATGGAGCGGCTCCGGAGACTCAGACTCAGGCCAAAACACTCGTTTGCTCGTTTTGTCACATGACTTTTGCACGGCTTTGCCTATTGAAGAGACACATGATCGTTCACGGCTGTTCGTTTTGTAAGAAGATCTGCTCCAATGAGGAGGAGCTTAGGGATCACATGATGCTGCACACGGGGGAGCGGACGCTTCAGGGCAACGCTGAGGCGAATCCCGACACTCAGACTCCGAAGAAAAGCAAAAAAGAAAAGAAGAAAGGCGAGGAGAAGCCGTTTAAATGCCCCGTCTGCAAGATGGCGTTTAAGAGCAGCTATAATCTGAGAAATCACATGTACCAGCACACGGGGAAGAGGCCCTACGCGTGCTCAGTCTGTGACGACAGCTTCAACAGGAAGTGGGAGCTGGAGTGGCACATGTCCAAGCACACCGGCATTCCCTACAAGCCCAAGCCCCCTAAGAGCCGATACAAGTGGCCTTAGGCAGTTTCTGTTCTTTAAACATATTCTGCAGTTTAGGAGATAAAGTTCGACAAGTGGTCTTAAACGTTTGATCAGGCCGGTGTGTTTTTGAAAGCTCACTGGTGCTGGACTGTCATTTGGGAGTTTTAGGTTTGGGACCGGCCTACATTCTCTGATGGTCGCTCCCTGTTGCAGATGTCCAGTGCTAAAGGACTATGATTTCTTCCTGATTTCAAAACTTCAGTCATAATTTGGTAGATAAACATTCTTCTTTTTGGGAGATAAAGTGAGATGTTCAGACTGATATGTTCATGAATGTTTGAGACTTATTTTGAAGGCAGAGCCGTCCTGTTAATAATTATTACGTTGACTTTCTGTTCAATAAAAGATGGATGAACAAAACACTCCTTTTACGTGCCCATTTTTACTGAGTTAAACTTTCTGTCCTCGTTTGGAAAATCATCCTTTCTGCGGCTCCGACACGTGTAGCTGTGCAATCAGTATAACACGACGGTAAAGTAACCCCTGCAATAACCCCTTTGCAAAACTACGCGCAATATTCTGTGTCAGCGTCACTTAACCTGCACTAGGACTGTAAACGCCGCACTGCCAATGCTGACTTTCATATTCTACTTTTCTTTACAGTCTGTTCTAATTTTATTTTATTATGTTTATACTTTGCCCCTTTAAGCTTTTGTTATTACTCATTGTTTGTAAGATACCTCTATTTACTATTTAACTGTTTGCACATTTTCTTCTTTTGCACACCTTGAGTGATTTCTTGAGAGTCGAATTTAACAAGTGAATTTCTCCATTGTGAGATCAATAAAGGATTATCTTATCAATTGTATTGATCAAAACGAAGCATTTGCCGCTCTAATACAAACATATAACATTTTAACCTCTTAACCCCCACCTGAACCGAGCACATTGTCTCCAGTTTGGCTTTACCCAATGCTAGACACTTCTAGAAAAAGAGTCAAAATAGCGACAAAAACAAAACTGATGAAAAAGTGACCCAAAAAAAATAACAAAAAGGTGACAAAAATGTCAACAATACGAAGAAAAGGGGAGACAACACAAGGAAAAATCTTTGCTTAGTTTTGTAGGTCTTAGCTTTTAAATGAGGCGTTCCACCGGCCTCTAGGCTGTAAACTCCAGTCCAGAAGCTTTTAGATTTGGGTAAAGCCGAACTGAAGAAAATGCGCTCGTTAAGGGGATTATTTCATTCATGCAGTTCTTATATTTGAAGAGTCTAGTGGCGCTAGGCTAGGGCAAGGCTAAAGCATGTCTATGGTATCAGTTAGCCTGCATTAAAAACAGTCTGACCCACTTCACAGTGCACCTGAGGTAAATCACTTATAACACCAGACTAACCATATAAATGTCTGTGTTAATAGAATCATTTTAACCATTTTGCGTTTAAAATAACTTATATTTGAGCAGCATCAGCTTCGTGGTTGTAAGCTAACGCAGCGGCGGAGAGATCTGCGAGAAAATAGTCCCTCAAAATGTGGTAATTCATGTGATACAAGGTCAGTTATATTTCAAACATTATTCTATTAACTCTGGATAACTAGGAAATTAGGCCCAATGTCAAAAATCCTGAAATATCCCTTTAAAGTGGGGGGAAATATTTTTTATTTTATTTTTAAATAATACCTTTGTGATTGGATAATTTGAAAGTGCTTCCGCTTCTTGTCCTCGGCGTCATTAGAGAGCTACTTCCTCTTCGTCTTTAACAGTAATCCACACTTTTATTTCAAACACGTCGGTAAAGCGTGTGTGTTTTTTGCAGAGTGGCCAATTTAAACGAATAATCTCAATGTTTTTGTGAAAACGCTGAAGTTGAAGAGCGAACGGCGGCGCATCAGCTAAACCTGTTTCTCCTTTTGTTTTCTTCCGGTTAGCTCGAGTGCTAAAGCTAAAAACAGTTTGTGAAAATGTCCCAAAGGAGCCAGACTCTGAGAGCTTTGGTGACTGAGCGGCTGACTGCGGCTGCGGAGGAGATATTCACGCTGGTGGAGAGAACAATATTGGAGTATGAGGAGGAACTGTGTCGCTCCAAAGAGGAGAACCAGAGGAAACAGCAGCTCCTGGAGGAGGCGCTGAGGCTCCGCGGAGTCCACGCCACAGGTCGGTCCCACAGACTCGGCTTTAGGAGGGTCATATGGAGAAAATAAACCTTAACCGAGCGCATTTTCTCCAGTTTCTAAATCTAAAAGCCTCTAAATATGACGTAAACAAGGATGAAAATCGCCTAAAAAAAGCGACAAAAGAATAAAGTGCCGAAAGTGCAATGAAAAAGTGACACAGATGTTACAAAATGTGACAGTAAAGCGGTCCGGGAATGTGATGTCATATCGCTAAGCATTATGGATTAGCAGCAAATGTAACCTAATGGAGATTTTAAAAGTTATAATACTGGAGTTATTGTTCACATTAAAACACTTGGATGCCACAGTGTGTTAGATGTTTTTACCAGCAGTGACTCAGCAGCTAACGGAGCTGTTCCACGTCTTTTTTCTCCACTTTTTATACTGTTTTAGCTAATGTTAGTCAATGGAAATGTATGCTAACAGCTGCAAAGATGGCCGATCTCCATGGTAACTGTGCAATTTCCCGAACTCTATAAAAGAGTAAACAAAAAAGCGACTATACAGCGTTGGAAAAACCCCCGCCAACAACACAGTAATAAGATAAATTTTGTAGGTCTTAGCTTTCAAATGAGACGTTACATTGGCCTATAGCATGGGCAGGCAACGTCAGGCCCGAGGGCCAAATCTGGCCCTCCAGCATTGAACCTCAGGCCCCCAAGATGATTTTGAGAAATATTACACAAATCGGAGACCAAATACACGATAGAGCGCTCTTAATAAAATACTATGATTTTTGTTTTGTTTTTCTTGCAAAACATCCCATTAACCTCCTTAACCCCCGCCATTTCCTCCAGTTCGGTTTTACCCAAATCTAAAAACGTGTTGACTGGAGCTCACAGCCTATATGAGTAAATCCTGATTTAAAAGCTAAAACCTACAATAATGAATCTACGATTTGTCCTCGTGTTGTTGTTGTCATTTTTTGTCGTATTTTTGACAATTTTTTCAAGAAGCTGTCAGATTTGGGTAAAGCCGAACATGACAAAATGTTCAGGTGGGGGTTAAAGGGATATTTCAGGATTTTGACATTGGGCCTCATTTCCTAGTTATCCAGAGTGTTGTTGATTTCTGGAGATATATTTATTTTAATTCATGTAGTTCTTATATTTGAAGAGCTTAGTGGTGCTAGGCTAGTGCTAGGCTAGCGCATGTCTATGGTATCAGTTAGCCTGCATTAAAAACAGTCTGACCCAAGCACAGTGCACCTGAGGCAAATCACTTATAACACCAGACTAACCATAGAAATGTCTGTGTTGACTGAATAATGTTTTAAATATAACCATTTTGCATTTAAAATAACTTGTATTTGAGCAGCATCAGCTACGCAGCGGCGGCGTGATCTGCTCGGTTACCGGCTCTACAGTAGTTTGTTTACCTACGGCCAGCATTACTACACATGGAATTCACAAAGGAGCTTTCTACAAATCAGATATGGCAATGTTTGGAGGACGAGCCCATGATTTTGAAGAGGTTTTTAATGCAGGCTACTAGTTACTAAGGCTGGGCGATATATCGATATTTAAGATATATCGATATATTTTTAAATGAGATATGGAATTAGACCATATCGTGTATATCGGGATATTTCAAATTCAGATAAGCTGTTAACAAAATATATATATTTTTTAAAGCTTATCTTAAACTGAGTACTTTATTTTGATATCTCTTTATATATAAATGCTGCCCTCAGAAAAAGATTGACCTGTTTTTATCCAAGATATTTTTTTATTTAAATGTGCGTCTTATGGAGCGTTTTATACAGTGTTTATGTTTACATTTTATAGTGAGTTTTCAGTAAAACTACTCGTATTTGGCTTGATGACTTAACATTTCATTTCACAGCTCTCACTTTGTGGAAAAAATATCGGGATATATATCGTATATTGATATTCAACCTAAATATATCGGATATGACTTTTAGTCCATATCGCCCAGCCTACTAGTTACCATAGACATGCGCTAGCCTAGCACTAGCCTAGCACCACTAAACTCTTCAAATATAAGGACTGCATGAATTAAAATATATCTCCAGAAATCAACAACACTAATTAGGAAATGAGGCCCTATGTCAAAAATCCTGAAATATCCCTTTAAGATATGTATGATGTACAAAAATTGCTGAAAAAGGTGCTTTACGTGGGCTATAATTTTGAGGTTGGGCCCTCGGTGTTTCGGATTGACTTGGGGCCACACTTTGGGAATAGCTGCTGTACGCTATTTAAACATTTGTAAATCAATACTCATTTGATCATTTCTAAAACATTTACAAAGCTTCCGTCATCATTTGTTACTCATTTATAAGCAGCTAAATAGTGATGACCTTTTAAAACAAAATGAGTTGCAAGTTTAATACACAATGTGTTGTTATTACACAATTATTTTTTAACATTTTAATTACATTTTGAACAGTTATTACACATGAACATGGGCAGGTTTTAAAAGCAACACCTGTTAATGACTGTAGGCTTAAAACTCAAAGTCATACATGTTAGCAAATATATTAGGGCTGTCAAAATTAATCGCGATTAATTGGACAAGTATTAAAAATGAAAATAAGTATTAGAGAAAAATTTACCGCGATTAATCATGATTAATCGAATTTATCAAGTGTGATCAATCACGATTAAAAAAAATTAAATGATTGACAGCCCTAAGATAAATGTAATTTTTCCTTTTAAAATGTTTTCAATTATTTTTATCATAAAGTGTTCCTGCACATTTTATTGCACTGTATAATAAGTAGGGATGCACCGATCTGACCCTGGTATCGGATATGCATTATGGGATTAGCAGCAATTGTAAACTAATGGAGATTATAAAAGTTAAAATACTGGAGTTATTGTTCACATTAAAACACTTGGACACCACAGTGTGTTAGATGTATTTACCAGCAGTAACTCAGCAGCTAACGGAGTTGTTCCACAGCTTTTTTCTCCACTTTTTATATTGTTTTAAGCTAATGTTAGTCAATGGAAATGTATGCTAACAGCTGCAAAGATGGCCAATCTCCATGGTAACTGTGGAATTTCCCGAACTCTATATCCGATACTTAACCGATACCAGTTTTGGCTCTCAACAACTTAAAAATACAACTTTTACCACCTAAATCTAAGTGAATATGGGCATGCTGTATGTCATTGTAAAGCTAAGAACCTGAAGAATCCAACCGCTGAGATAGTTTTAACCTTCGCAAATGTATTTTTGATCGCCGCGCAAAATTCTGCGGTCAGCAATAGCATGCTAAAGCTAGCGCGTGCATGCCAATGCTAACGAAAACTAATCAAGGCTGGGAAGAAACTATGATAGAAAAACCTAAAGTCGCCTAATAAAATAAAATCGACCACTGCTGAAGCCAAGTGTTTATATTTTAGTTTAAGAATGAACTGATAAACATATTTTTAATGATCAGATCACTTCATGTGAGTAGTTTATATTAATGTAAGCTAAAGCCCGTCATATTTAGTGTAGAAAAGTCCAGTGATCCTTGTTTAATGTTCATCCATTAGTTTATCAATAGATAATTGCTAATTGATCTGTAACATCTGTAATAAAATATGACTTTATTGATCTTAAAATGGAGAAAAGAGTCAATTCAACATTTCGCACAGAGAAAGCTACTTTTAAGAAAGTCTCTTGGTATCGGTAGATATCGGCAGACACTCAAACCGCAGTATCGGTAGCAAAAAAGCTGGATCGATGCATCTCTAATAATAAGTAATTGTAACATTAGAAAAGTTAGAAAATGCAGCACATATTACAAAATGCAATTTTATTAAACAAAGAAGAGAAAACATTATCACAATTTTAACTTATTACAAAACAGCCCTGTTTGTAAAGTTGATCTGATTTGATTTTTGATACAGGAAATTATTTACCGGACTATAAGTCGCTCCGCAGTGTTAGTCGCACCCGCCTTGGCAACAACCTGGGCCTGGAGGCGTAACTAGACCGATGCCTCTCCCGGCAGCACGTTGTTGAACTCTCATTCGTGAACTCTCGCTGTGGCCTCGAGCGTTTAGCCCGTGATTAGCTTTATTGTTTTCTTCTTTGCAGTCAACTTTTCTCCAGTCCCTCACAAGTTTCTCGCTCACAAGTAACTCCACACTTTTTTTTCTGCTGCTCCATAACTGTTTTTTCCAGTGGTACAGGAGCAGCAGATACTGGTACACAAGCCTAGAGCGCCCTCTAGCGGAATGTGAAAATATATATAACTTATAGTCCTGAAAATACGGTAGTTTATTTACCCAAAATGATCCATCTGTACATTTTATTCCATTGTAATTCATTGTTTCTGTGTTTTGTTATTTCGTTTCTCTCAGGAGAAACGGTTCCTGGTTTGAAGCAGGAACAGCTGGATGGTCCACACATCCATGAAGCTCCACGTGTGAAGGTCAAAGAGGAGAATCCGGACGAGGTGCCCATCGCTCTGCCCCGAGAGGAGCCGGGCGAGACCTCGGAGCCCCAGTGGGAGTTACAGACCTCGGAGCCGCAGTGGGAGTTACAGACCTCGGAGCCGCAGTGGGAGTTGCATATGGATCAGCACATGAACGTGAATGAATACTTCTCAGACAATAACGACATGGAGGAGGACGTTCAGGACTGGACTGTCCCGCTGAACGAGGAGGAAGAAGAAGACAACGACGATGGAGCGGCTCCCGAGACTCAGACTCAGGCCAAAACACTCGTTTGCTCGTTTTGTCACATGACTTTTGCGCGGCTTTGTCAACTGAAGAGACACATGACCGTTCACGGCTGTTCGTTTTGTAATAAGATCTGCTCCAATGAGGAGAAGCTTAGGGATCACATGATGCTGCACACGGGGGAGCGGACGCTTCAGGGCAACGCTGTGGAGAATCCCGACACTCAGACTCCGAAGAAAAGCAAAAAACAAAAGAAGAAAAGCGAGGAGAGGCCGTTTAACTGCTATGTCTGCAAGATGGCGTTTAAGAGCAGCTATAATCTGAGAAAGCACATGTACCAGCACACGGGGAAGAGGGTCTACGCGTGCTCGGTCTGTGACGACAGCTTCAAGAGGAAGTGGGAGCTGGACTGGCACATGTCCAACCACACCGGCATTCCCTACAAGCCCAAAGTACAAATCACTAAGAAGCGATACAAGTGGCATTAGGAGGTTTCTGTTCTCTGTTCAGGACGAAGCTTTATTTAAAACGTAACAAAAACGACAAAAGAGTAATGGAAAACAAGGCAACCATGCAAGGAAAAATATTTGAGTAGATTAGAGTTTAGAGTCGAAGCAACACGACAAAAACACTTAAAAAATGTGATCAAAACGCGATACTTTCAAATGAGGTGTTACACTGTTGCTCTCCAGTCGAGGAGCTTTTAGATTCAGGTAAAGCCGAACTGGAGAAAATTCCCTTGGTTCAGGCTGGGGGTAAGAGGTTAAACATATTCTGTTTAGGACATAAAGTCCGACATAGGGCTGGACGTTATGGCAAAACAATCACACTCTTTTTTTCTCATATGTTTTCTTTGGTCAGGTCAGTGCAGGTTAATGAACATACATAGGTCATGCATGTAATCAATCCATAGACCGTTAAAAAGAATAGACTCCTCACTCCTCCCCGTTTACCATAATGACCACGTTCGAGGGGGAAATCATGGCAGATTTACAGACTCCTCCTCCCCAGCTCTGACGAAGCATGTTCCTAATAAGGGCATAAGGGCGGGATTTTCACTGTAGACTCCGCCCTTGCGTGACGTGTAGCTCGCGCAGCTCCAATGCCAACAGTCCGACATCCGTTAAAGCAGCACTAAGTAACGTGTTTACCTGAATAAATCCTTTCCGTAGTCCCTCTGGGGGTAATACAAGTGTTAATGGGATGATTGGAGGGTCTTTCATCTCCCCCTGGTGTCTCTGGCCAGAAAACCATGCTTGCAACTTGACTGCCACCGGGGCGGAGCAAGCAATACACACTAATAGAATCACGGAGAAGAAGCTAACAGGCTAACGGGCAAAGCTAACTGCGGACTAGCGCCACTTAAACAGTATTTACAGCCAAGTTTGAGTGAAAAAAAATATTTCCATTGTATAACTGGATGTATAACATCCCTCTCTCCCTTCACCTTTTCTGTCAGCGTAGTATTTACTCTCCAAGACATTTAATAAGTTAAAAAATTGCGCTTATGGCCTCTAGGTGCAAGAGTTACTTAGTACTGCTTTAAGTAGGAAAGTTAAAAAAAATATTTCGAAAACCAGCCTGGTTTCTTTTTTTGTGAGTAACCCAGCGTTATGTCAGGAGGAATATGTAGCCATAGAAAGCGTTAAAAAAAATAGAAACCAGGCATTACAGTTGTTTTTAACGTGTCTAAAGTCCAATGCTTTGCAATGGGGGCCTAGCGATGATATGGAGGTACTACAGCAATGGCGGCCTCCAGTGTTGCGGTCATAAAGCAGAGCAGCCAGCGGCCATTGAATCAATCTCAGTTTTTTATTCCATTTCATAATTAAAACAAATACATGCAGCTGATTCATGAACTTGTGCCTCCTGTGTTCAATGCACATGAACGCTCGCTCAACATGGGGAACTCTGGTCAAATCGATCTTCCCGACTGTTTATTGTTTAATGTGAGCTTTTTAGTTAAACTCCCAGTGCCGCCGCTCTCTGTTCCCTCATTCCATTGAACACAAAAATCTGTCATTGCCTCGTCCAAACTCCAGAATTTGGAGCCGTTTCTGCCAAAATAACAAATGTAAACCTGGATTATAAACTCCCGTGACAAGTATTGAGATTGACCAAAGTAGAGATAAGTGTTCAGACTGAGATGTTGAAAATCCTATGTTGAAAATCTTGATTACCGTATTTTCCGGACTATAAGACGCACCAGTCAAACATTGCCTAATGAAAAAAACAAAGGGCTGAATAGGTGTACAGTATGCTAACGTAACACATTGATGCTTCATACGTCACATAAACAGGTCAGATAACTATAGCATAAAGAACAGACCAAACTCTCCATCTCACTCCAAATCACTAAATCCATTGAAATCTTCATCCTCTGCGTCACTTCTGAACAATCGCCTGGACATGAAGGCGTAACTGTTGACAAGCCTCTCCCGGCAGCACGTTGTTTAATCTCCCATTTGTAAACTCGTTCCTCTAGCTGTGGCTCTAGCTTTTAGCCTGTGATTAGCTTTTCTTTTGTTTACGTCAAGTAACCTCCGCTTCTCACTCACTCCTTTCTGCTGCTCGATTAGCCTGCAGTGCCCTCTAGTGGCATGTGAAATTATATATTTAGATTTTAAAAAAAGGGAATAAAACACATATTAGTCGCTCCGGAGTATAAGACTCACCCCCAGCCAAACTACGAAAAAAAGTGTGACTTATAGTCCGGAAAATACGGTAGATTTAGTTTGATTTGTCATGTTAACGATGCAATGATATTGTTAATTATGGTCCGTTCAGGCCTGTCACGACTAGAGGTCGACCGATATATCGGCAGGCCAATATATCGGGCTGATATTTGGGGATTTTACAATATCGGCTATTGGCTGATCTACAGTAGCACTGATAAAAGCCAATATCCACGGGACTTCCCATTTTTTTGCATTGGAAAGAGCTCAGTCAGGGCTTTAAAACGAGTCACAACTTCCTAGGCCTCAGGGTAACAAAGAAAAATCGTGATAAAAACTGGTTACCTACAAGTTTGACTAAAGTTAGTTAGATCCACTAAACCTCAGTGAATATGGACATGCTGTATGTCATTTTGAAGCACAAAACCTGGAGATTTCAATTGCTGTGTTAGTTTTAACCTCCACTATTTTTGATCACCGCGCAAAATGCAGCGGTTAGCAACAGCATGCTAAAGCTAACGGCAACCAATCAAGGCTGGGACAGAAACTATGATTGAATCAAAAATCTCGGCTGAGCATATTTGCATCGGTCCATAAAAATCCCAATGGCTTTGGTCGACCTCTAGTCACGACACTTTTGGCTTAATTTGTCGCGCGGTGATCGACGGCGGAGAAACCGAGACGAGTGAACGACACGAGACGCGCTACGGTTTCTGTTGGTTTGATTCGTTTGTGGTTTTGGGAAAGTTCAGTGAGATTTGAAAGAAAAGGTTCTTACCCACGATGAAATGTCACAGGTGAAATCATCCGTTTTGTAAATATGATTTCAGACTTTTGGTTTAGTCTTTATTTTCTGCTCTTACCGTTCACTGAATAAACTATTCTTCCAAACCATGAGTTTTATTTATTTATTTTTAGTCGCTGTTAAAAACATGTGACAAGATCTGAGGCCGGAGGACTATACAAGTAAATATGCATAATTATCTGTCCTGGAAAATGATACCAGTTTGGTTTTGGAAACATGGTTAAGTTCTACTGATATCAACAAAATGAAAGTATCAACTGAGCGAATTTTCTCCAGTTCAGCTTTAAGCAAATCCAAAAGGTCCCAGCCTATAGGTCAGAGTAACGCCGCATTTGAAAGCTAAGACCTACAAAACTGATCTAAATAGAGCTTTTTCCTCACGTTGTTGCTGATCTAAATGGAGCTTTTTCCTCACGTTGTTGCTGCATTATCGTCACTTTTTTGACATTTTTTCCATTGCTTATTTGTTGGGTTTTTGTCAATTTTTTGCCACATTTTCACCGCTTTCTGTCACGTTTTTGTTGCATTTTAATTCCTCATTTTGGTCTAATTTTGTTGCTATTTTGACACTGTTTTTCAGAAGCTTTAGATTTGGGTAAAGCCAAATTGGAGAAAATGTGCTCGGTTTAGGTGCGGGTTAAGAGGTCAAAGCAATAAAAAATCTTTTCATTTTTCCCCATTTCTTAACTTATTTTATTGCCCAATGTTTTCCCCATTTTCTCCCAATTTTTACAATTTTTTTTCTTGTTTTTGCCCCAATTATTTCTAATTTTCCCATTATTTTCCTTCATTGTTGCTTATTTTTTTACTATTAATATTTTCCCTATTCACCATTTTTTTTCAAATTTTTTGCCCAATTTATTTCCCAATTTCCCCAAAATTATTTACCATTTTTCACACATATCTTGACATTGGAGATGAACCTGATATTGTAAATGTGCAGATCAGGTCTGTTTTCTGGCTCCAGATGACAATCATTTCATTAATATAGGTATCGTTCAGGTATCGGTATCGAAAACCAAGTATCGTTAAAGTACCAATATTGAAAAAAAAAGTCACGTTACCCAGAACTAATCCTGAAGGAGTTTTGACCTCCACAAACAGTGACTCTGTCACGGTGTAGAGTAAAAACAGGTGAAACTGGGGACATACGATAACTTTATTGATCCCCAATAAAGAAATTGCCTTGTTGCATCTGTGGTGCCCACAAATATGTGTCACCACATATTGGTTTTGTTAATAATAGACTCGTATGTTAGCACTTAAGCTACTGTGATACTCGCAGATGTTTTATTATAGATAATATTTTTCTAAGGTAAAGATAAGAAATGGTTATCTGGGAATGGCCGATGTAATATTTCCTGTCACCACTAGAGGGCGGCAATGACCGTGAGTTGACTGCCTTGGGTTACCCGCGCTGCAAAGCAGAGTCAGGACGACACAGCATTAACTGGTCTCATTTATTTATTTCAGGTTGGTAGAGTTTCACCAGTAATGGCCCAGATGAAGCGTAAAAAACGTAGCACTTGTAGAATTGTTTTGTAGTATTAAGTTTGACTTGTAAACTAGTAATGTTTCCATTTGTTAGCAATTTAGCATTGATATGCTAACCTAGCGCGCTAGCCGTCTATGACATTTTGGTTCACTATTTTATAAAGTAACTAGTCTCCTTAGTCACTCTCATACATGTTTTCTAATACTGTGTGTCACTACTTATACATAACACACAATTCTCCCTTATTGTGAAGGGCTGGGTTTCCACTTGGGCAGAAGTGTTGAAGTGTTCCTTCTGCTGTTTTTGGAGTAGAGAAAATAAAGTTACAGAGACTCCATATTCTCGTCTCATCCATCCTCCACATTGACCCCGACGTTTGAATTATGTCAACCGATGCATCTTCGTCTGCTAACGCTGCACCGTCTGTTTTTGTGGCTACTATTAAACTCCCGGATTTTTGGCAGAATGACCCGGAGCCCTGGTTCCAGCATGTGGACGCTCAATTCCACCTGCGCGGCATCGCCACAGACGACACGAAATATTTTCTTTTTATTGCTTTTATAGTATAATCCCCTGGGGGAGGGCAATGTACGATGGAGCATTGGAGTCAGTAAAAAAAACAAAACATCAGTTTAAATTTTTTTTTTTTTTTTAAATCCGTTATCCGAATTTTTCTTTTCCCCCCCAAATGGATTATCTCATAATTACGAGATAGTATCTTAAAAAAGCCACAAAAAACCAACATAAAAGTGACTAAATGCAACAAAAGAGCAGTTGCATCGAGAGAGGACCGGGCGATTCGTGTGCGGAGTGTTTCAGTTGACGGTATGTTTTGCTTCAAGGAAACAAATGTATGTGTGCTCCTTCTAAAACAAGTAATATTTTCATAGGGTCCTGTTCCTCCTCTTCCTTTATGTCCATATGGTTGTGGTCGTTTCGATCTGCTGGTCGCTTGGATAAAGCAAGCGCCAGTGGCGGAGCTAGGGGGTGGCTTTAGGGGCTTAAGCCTCGAATGTCTTTTCAAAAGCCCCGGATCTTTTTTGTCAGCTTTTTTTATTTTTTTTTATCACGCTGTAAAAGCATTCATATCCGTTCAATATGAGAACAACGAAACGAAAGCAGCAACGTAACGCCATAATTATTACCCTTGCCTGAACTTCTCCTGTTTGTCTGTCAGTCGGACCTTAGCTGCGCGCGCGCGCGTGCGTGCGTGTGTTTGTGTGTGTGTGTGTGTGTTGATCCCAGCCGCGCGCCATGTCCGCAGGGCTCGCAGCGGCTCAGCAGACGAGAGACGGAGGAGAGGAGCTCTGCACATGCTCATGATCTCATCAGATTCTGAAATCGTAGGTAGTGGTGGCCACGCGTCATTTGTGTGTAATCAATCATAAACCTGTCACGAACGATAACTGCGCCGAAAGCTACGAAGGCTAACTTTCCCCTCCTAACTAGTGTTTACCCTGACTAGCATTAGCATTAGCATCCTCATGCTGCGATCATGTTTTGTTCTTGAGAAAAATAATTAGCCTTGTTTTATGGACAATATGTGGAAACGTATAGGGCTTCATTTATCTATTGTAATTAATTACAATCTTGCTTGATTTTATAACATAATAATGCATATTTTAGTGACTTGCCACCATGGACAAAATGACAGGAAGGCAACCCAGGTGAGAGAACAACAAAGTACAGTTTCACATATTTATAATACTACAGTATATGTCATAACTTTGTGTTTTTAATAATTGCTCTGGTGGATTTATAGCACAGAGAGGGAGAGATGGAGGGAGAGGGACAGCACAGACATGGAGCAATTGTCCTCAGGGAAGGTAAGACAATAGTTGAGAATAATAGTGATAATAATATTACCGTATGCATTATTGAAGAAATTAGGCATTTTTTAAACAAGGATTACAATATGCTGTATATAATATAACTGTAAGAACTTTTTTTTTTAACTGAAACATAATATTTTACAATATGTATGTGATTCTGAATGATGTTTGCTCATTAGCACAAAGAGGGAGAGATGACACAGAGAGGGACAGAGACCAGAATGAGGACAGTATAGAAATGGAGCAAGAAACAGGTAAGAAATAGTCAGACACGACCTGCCTGCTCAGTGTTTGTTTTTAGTTTGGATTACTATGATACAGGACACTGCAAAAAGTGCCTGTAACTTCAATAGCCCTGCAGTTTGTTCAGTAACAGTCCAAAAAGTGGGTTCAATTGTGAAAAAGGAAAGTGTCTATAAATTGGAATTAAAAGTATCTGGTGCAAGACTAGACTTGACTGGTGTAGTCTTAGTTGGTTTTAGACTTTATTCTGTCTGTCTTAATTTGGGAGTAAATCTGTGCAACTTTAGCTTATTCTATGTTCATATGAGCCATTTGTCCTGCCATTTGCTTTTGATGGTTCTGATTCTATTCTGAATTAATCCTGGTTTAGTCCTGAGTGAGTCCTGGTTTAGTCCTGAGCCTGAGGGAGTCCTGGTTTAGTCCTGAGTGAGTCCTGGTTTAGTTCTGAGTGAGTCCTGGTTAGTCCTGAGTGAGTCCTGGTTTAGCCCTGGTTAATAACTGGCTTGATCTAATACTGTCCTGAGTGAGTCCTGGTTTAGTCCTGAGTGAGATCTGGTTTAGTCCTGGTTAGTTCTGAGTGAGTCCTGGTTTAGTCCTGAGTGAGTCCTGGTTAGTTCTAAATGAGTCCTGGTTAGTTCTGAGTGAGTCCTGGTTTAGTCCTGAGTGAGTCCTGGTTAGTTCTGAATGAGTCCTGGTTAGTTCTGAGTGAGTCCTGGTTTAGTCCTGAGTGAGTCTGGTTAGTTCTGAATGAGTCCTGGTTAGTTCTGAATGAGTCCTGGTTAGTTCTGAGTGAGTCCTGGTTAGTTCTGAATGAGTCCTGGTTAGTCTGAATGAGTCCTGGTTAGTTCTGAATGAGTCCTGGTTAGTCTGATGTAGTCCTGAGTGAGTCCTGGTTTAGTCCTGAGTGAGTCCTGGTTTAGTCCTGAGTGAGTCCTGGTTGAAAAAAAAAATCCTTGTAATGAATTTCTGTTATTTTTCCTTTAGACTTAAGACTTTAGATTTACAGTAAATAAAGCAATAGATAAATAAATATAATAAATTAGTAAAAGTATTACCAGCTTAAAATTGGGAGTGTTTTAAAATGGTGTATTTTAAGAGTAAACTAATAATAATGTAGCCTATGTTTTAATTTTTATCATTGTATAATAGGAGATTAAAATAGAATATGCTCATCTAAAATACACCAGATTGCACTAAATTACATCTGTGAAATTCAAAATTTCCTGGGGGAGGATCTCCAGATCCCCCACATAAATATAATTTCACCTTATTACTTCTAAACCCTGGCTGCGGACCTGCTTGCATAGACTTTTAAAAAGAAATACAATTATTAGTCCTTATTATTATTTATGAGGCTACAGTCCTGTAGGACTTATTATAAAAGTGCTCATTATTATTATAAATTTTATAGTATTTTGCACTGCACGACCTGCCATCGCAGGTCAATTACAGCCCACGACCCAAAATGCTTTATGGGCTAAGCCCCTGATGATTGGAATGTCTAGCTCCGCCCCTGGCAAGCACACAAGTTAAAGCTGCGTACGAACTGAACTGAACTAAATTGCCCAGGGCTCGAGGGCTTCTACACCCGAGTGCGTTTCTCGCTGGTCTCACGAACTACTCCTCCACAAACACGGTAACAAGTCTATCGCCTTCTGCGTGGCCCGAATCTGCAACGGCTGCTGTAATACTTCGTCCTATCCTGCTCTCCACGGCTTGGCCTGAGCGCCACACTGTACAATAGGACTATTGTTAGAACTTTTGTTTATTTTATTCATTGTTTGAGTGGATGTGGATATGAATGAGTGTGAATGTGGTTGTGTGTGAGAGATTAGATTTATAAATTTAAATTAAAGCATTTTCTATAAAACTAAAATAAGTTCAATTTTATATCATAACTTTTGCTTTGTCTGTTCACTTTCATGATCCTATTGAACCTGTGACCTTTTAAAGTGTGGGAGAAACAAATAATTGTGGTTCCTTGGGCCCCGAATCCAAGGTGGCGTTGTTAGTAATTATTAAAGTAGCTAAGTAGTGATTTTAAATAAAGCCTCGGCTGCGACAATAAAATAAAACAAATAAAAGTAAAAACTTTACATGTGTGTTTGTTAGGTGATGGTGTCATCATTCTACCTCCGGGTCCAATGGAAGCCCTACTTACTGTAATGGTGCCCTACTGATTTTAACCTGCTGTAGATCAGGGGGTTAAACAACTGTTCATAAAGAAATATTACATTTACTCCGGATTTAAGATTGTAATAAATCTGTCGGCTGTTCAACGTTCAATTCTCTTGACTTAATTTTACTCCTCTTGAACCTAGTCCATAAGCCTCTACACTAAGCAGGTGTTACAACTGTGACCACACGTTTTGTTCCTCACAAATGTTTAAAGTTGCAAAACATAGTTAACACAATTGTGTCACAAGTCCAGGTCCTTTGATCATCAAATACCTAATACTAAGAAATGACCACAGCAGAAAAGGGATTTATATAAAAGTTTAATTGTAATAATTTGTTTAAAAAAAGTTAAAAGGGAGAGAGACTCTACTTGAATTATAAAAATGGCCAAGTCAATAAAAGTCTTAAGCTAAAATCTATGGGGATCCCAGCCGCCGAGAAGAGTTTCCCCCCAGTCTGTGTGCGGGGGCTACTGTGCTCGGAGGTCCCGAACGCAAACGCTTCCTCTCAGCGCCCACAACGGTGAGCGCCCAGCCTCACACAGGTCCACCCGGCCCAACGTGTTCCTCTGCAGGTCCTCTCCACTCTCGCTCCACGCTCGCCCAGTCTTCACACCCTCGGCCGTGAGACAGAATAGTGGGACACGTCCCTTTATGTAGCGCTGTCCACTTCCTTGTTCTGCACCTTCCCGAGTCCGTTTGCCCCGTTACTTCCACTCCATTCAGTTTTAACCCAGTCGGTGGCCTATAGTGACCAATAAGAACAGCTCTCGAGGTAATTGGGGCGTAGTCCAATTGTTCCCATTTCCAGCACACCCAATGTCCAACCCAGCGATGGAAACTAATACAATCAAAACAAAGAAAGCCACAGCAAACTATCATCCAAGGTGGCAGGCAAAGAAATGGTAAAAAAGGGACCCCATAACAATTATATTTAAGATTTTGCTTACCCAGTTTTCTTTAGTTTGACCATTTTTTGTGATGTTTATAGTTTCACTTCCTTATTTAACACTGGCAGGAAGTGACATGGATAGAGGCAAAACATAACCGTGTTATGTCAATGGGAAATGAGTCAAACTGCTCTGGAACTTTACCTCTATCTATGTCACTTCCTGTCAGCAGTTTCAAAAATCAAATAAGAATAGCTTTCTGCCCAACATTTCACCATTAGAATTGTTGCTTCTCTGAAATAAAATGATAATTATGCCTTAACAGTTTTTATCGTCTAAATAAGTCGAATTTTCAAACCCATTAAAACCTGTCATGTTTTTTTTTAATGGCCAGATCCTGCTACTCCAAACGTTAGACAGGCATCATCCTGAGCCTCTTTTCCACTGGCAGACACTACCAGTCCAGCCCAGTGCCTGGTCAACCCGGTTGGGCGAGCTTTTCGACTGCCGAGCCCAGGGCCAGGTACAGTGAGGAAAATAAGTATTTGAACACCCTGCTATTTTGCAAGTTCTCTCACTTAGAAATCATGGAGGGGTCTGAAATTGTCATCGTAGGTGCATGTCCACTGTGAGAGACATAATCTAAAAAAAAAAATCCAGAAATCACAATGTATGATTTTTTAACTATTTATTTGTATGATACAGCTGCAAATAAGTATTTGAACACCTGTCTATCAGCTAGAATTCTGACCCTCAAAGACCTGTTAGTCTGCCTTTAAAATGTCCACCTCCACTCCATTTATTATCCTACATTTAGAGGCACCTGTTTGAGGTCTTTAGCTGCATAAAGATACCTGTCCACCCCATACAATCAGTAAGAATCCAACTACTAACATGGCCAAGACCAAAGAGCTGTCCAAAGACACTAGAGACAAAATTGTACACCTCCACAAGGTTGGAAAGGGCTACGGGGAAATTGCCAAGCAGCTTGGTGAAAAAGGTCCACTGTTGGAGCAATCATTAGAAAATGGAAGAAGCTAAACATGACTGTCAATCTCCCTCGGACTGGGGCTCCATGCAAGATCTCACCTCGTGGGGTCTCAATGATCCTAAGAAAGGTGAGAAATCAGCCCAGAACTACACGGGGGGAGCTGGGCAATGACCTGAAAAGAGCTGGGACCACCGTTTCCAAGGTTACTGTTGGTAATACACTAAGACGTCATGGTTTGAAATCATGCATGGCACGGAAGGTTCCCCTGCTTAAACCAGCACATGTCAAGGCCCGTCTTAAGTTTGCCAATGACCATTTGGATGATCCAGAGGAGTCATGGGAGAAAGTCATGTGGTCAGATGAGACCAAAATGGAACGTTTTGGTCATAATTCCACTAAACGTGTTTGGAGGAAGAAGAATGATGAGTACCATCCAAGAACACCATCCCTACTGTGAAGCATGGGGGTGGTAGCATCATGCTTTGGGGGTGTTTTTCTGCACATGGGACAGGGCGACTGCACTGTATTAAGGAGAGGATGACCGGGGCCATGTATTGCGAGATTTTGGGGAACAACCTCCTTCCCTCAGTTAGAGCATTGAAGATGGGTCGAGGCTGGGTCTTCCAACATGACAATGACCCGAAGCACACAGCCAGGATAACCAAGGAGTGGCTCTGTAAGAAGCATATCAAGGTTCTGGCGTGGCCTAGCCAGTCTCCAGACCTAAACCCAATAGAGAATCTTTGGAGGGAGCTCAAACTCCGTGTTTCTCAGCGACAGCCCAGAAACCTGACTGATCTAGAGAAGATCTGTGTGGAGGAGTGGGCCAAAATCCCTCCTGCAGTGTGTGCAAACCTGGTGAAAAACTACAGGAAACGTTTGACCTCTGTAATTGCAAACAAAGGCTACTGTACCAAATATTAACATTGATTTCTCAGGTGTTCAAATACTTATTTGCAGCTGTATCATACAAATAAATAGTTAAAAAATCATACATTGTGATTTCTGGATTTTTTTTTTTAGATTATGTCTCTCACAGTGGACATGCACCTACGATGACAATTTCAGACCCCTCCATGATTTCTAAGTGGGAGAACTGGCAAAATAGCAGGGTGTTCAAATACTTATTTTCCTCACTGTATAAGTTTAGGACTGTCCTCTGGCTGTGGCCAAAGCTGAACCGAGACTAACGTGACGTGAACAGACACTGGCCTCTGATTCGCCAATGAGAGAGTGTTATAACAGGCAGGTCATATGGATTTAATATCATACCGCTTACTAATATTAGCATTTAGCCGCTGTTAGCACAACTTTAGCCTGTGTGTTAGCATAACATTAGCATGTTGCTTACCTTCATTGTTCGTGGCTGTCCCGCCTTTGCTCTGCCTGATCCCGTCAGACCTTGGAAGCAGGAAGGGCCTGGTCGGTGCTTGGATGGGAAACACCAGGAAGCCTGGGGGGAATGGAGTGAGTGAGTGAGTGAGTGAGTGGGTGAGGGAGTGAGTGGGTGGGTGAGGGAGTGGGTGGGTGAGGGAGTGGGTGGGTGAGGGAGTGGGTGGGTGGGTTAAGTGAGTGAGTGAGGGGTCGTGGTCTGAGGGGCCGAAGGCGCAGACTGGTTGCCTCGCTTATGCAGTCTACCCCAAGGCAGCTGTGGCTACAATTGTAGCTTACCACCACTGGGTATGGAGTGAATGAATGAATAATGCAATGTAAAGCGTCTTTGAGTGTGGAGAAAAGCGTTATATAAAACCAATGCATTATTATTATTATGATAGTATGATATTAACAGGGGTGGAAATTTATAGTTATAGTATAGTATATAGTATAGTTATAGTATTTATAGTTATACTTCCTCCCACTCCTTTTGGAGTTTATGTACAGTATTATGCATATATGAAAGTATGTTAAAATGTCATGAATGCATGTTAAAATGTTGCACACGTTAATGTAAAAAATAGTCATGTTTATATGTATTTTACACTGAACTCGGAATAAACAATCAGTCAGTTATTAGTGTGGCTCTTTGCTGTTTATTTCATGTAGCCTTGGCACCTCTGAATAATTCCATAATCCCACCAGAAGGAAGCATTTGTCCAGATTTGTTCTCATCGCAGCCTACTCAACTTTAAATAACGTTCTGTACACCGTGCACATCTGTGGGGGAGCCACCCACGACAACTGCGGTTGAGTCGATACGTGACAAGGTGAGTACAGATCGTGGCCCCTCACCCCCACATGCCCACCTCACCCCACATGCCCCTCACCCATGCCCCTCACCCCATGCCCACCTCACCCCACATGCCCCTCACCCCACATGGCCCTCACCCCCACATGCCCCTCACCCCCACATGGCCCCTCACCCCCACATGGCCCATCACCCCACATGGCCCTCACCCCCACATGGCCCTCACCCCCACATGGCCCCATCACCCCACATGGCCCCTCACCCCCACATGGCCCCTCACCACCACATGCCCACCTCACCACATGCCCCTCACTCCCACATGGCCCTCACCACCACATGCCCCTCACCCCCACATGCCCACCTCACCACCACATGCCCACCTCACTCCCACATGGCCCTCACCCCCACATGGCCCTCACCCCCACATGGCCCCTCACCCCCACATGGCCCCTCACCCCACATGGCCCTCAGCCTCACATGCCCCATCACCCCCACATGGCCCTCACCCCCACATGGCCCTCACTCCCACATGCCCCTCACTCCCACATGCCCCTCACCCCCACATGCCCCTCACCCCCACATGGCCCCTCACCCCACATGGCCCTCAGCCTCACATCCCCATCACCCCCACATGGCCCCTCACCCCACATGCCCTCACTCCCACATGCCCCTCACTCCCACATGCCCCTCACTCCCACATGCCCCTCACTCCCACATGCCCCTCACTCCCACATGCCCCTCACTCCCACATGCCCCTCACTCCCACATGCCCTCACTCCCACATGCCCCTCACTCCCACATGCCCCTCACTCCCACATGCCCTCACTCCCACATGGCCCCAGTTTTCTAAACCCCAACATGAGTCTGAATATCAGGAGAAAACACACTGAGAGGGAAATGTACATTTTTAAATGTCATTTATTTACCAGGACAGACATTTAAAGACACAGAGCAGACATGTTTTAAGCTGATATTTCCATCTGTCCTGGAAACAGGAAACAGTGAAAACTATAATCATCAGTCACATCCATCATCAGCAGATTAAACCGACACAGTTTAATCTGCTTCACACGCGTCACTGATTACTGTGAAATAAATGTGCATAGAAAGTAAAATAATAATCATCTCCAGAGGGTAGTACTTATATTACTCAAGTTCATACACTTGAGTAACTTTCTTAAGTAATTTGACCTCTTTGAGTAGTTTTACCATATAGTGCTTTTATACTTCTACTTGAGTAATATTATAATGAAGTGTCTCTTATTAGAGTAAAATAAAACTTGTTCCACAGTGAGTAAATATTTAAGGCAAAAGCTTCATGTGACAAACAGGATAGATGTAGTTTGTGTTTCATGGACTTTTTGAATAATTTTCTGGCATTTCTTTTGTAAATACCAGGATTTTCACATTATTTTGTTTCTCATCATTTATGCCACGACTGAATCATAAATCTTTTACTCAGTACTCAGAGTACTCAAGTAGTATTTTCCACATTTTACTCTTACTTACGTATTTGGTCACGACTTTTGACCTTTCTTGAGTAAAATAATTTCAAAATAAAGTTACTGTTACTTAATGAAACATTTGTGCGACTCTTCCACCTCTGATGATCTGATAAAAGATCAGTTCAAGGAAAACGCCACTCTGGAGTGCGTGCGATTTCAACATAGCCGTCATTAAGTCGAGCTTGGAGACGTGGAGTAATTTTGGTGCCAGTGCAGTATTCAAGGACAGAGTTCATATCGACGTCTTTGCCCTCTTCAAACTTTCTTACCCACTGCCACTGCTCGGATAGATAGTCACGTGTTAGTTTAAGTTTATTTGTGTACAACCCAACCCAGGAATTATATGCAAACCCGTTTCTTTTATCCTGTAAAGCAATTGTATTATGGATAAACAGCCGAAAGCAAGCGTTGCCATCTTTTGCAAACAGCTGCAGTTGAGCGAGTGTGATTGGAGTCGCTCTTGGGCTTTTAAATTCTTTTCCTCTGCAGATTTCTTCTTTGAGTTCTCCAGATAAACCTACTTTGTGAAGCCTGACCTGAAGCCCCTCATTCATCGGCACCGAGGTGTCGAGGATGCCCTTCCTGACACTAATGTACTTATATGTGAGAGGGCCACCCTGGTGTGTCTGATTACTGTAAAGTGCAACTGCGACACCAGCATTTAGCTTCTCCTCAGTAACATCTCTCCAGGAAATCCTGGCTTTTCCTTTATCTCCTGCTAGCACTTCAAGTCCACAATTATGCCACTCACAACTGATCTCTGCTAAATCGCTTTCCCTGTTGCAAATCATATTTAGGTTGGAAGCTTCTTCATAAGATTCTGGCATTACAATCAAGTACAGCAGCCCGAGGCGAACGTCGTCTCTCCATGAAACTCTGACGCGATCGAGCTGGTTATTGTCAATATTGTTGTCAAACTGGTTTCGAAGCTGCTCCAGCGTTCGGTAGTTATTGTTGGATGAAAACATTTTGAGCTGCCGGAGCAGGTTGGGGGTTATTCTGTAGGTGTAATCAGGGTCATATCTCGAGCCCTGACTTTCACTCATTCTGAAGTGTCGAGTGAGAAACACTTCGCTGACAAACAAATTGTTCTGTATTCGCCGTGTATGGACACACATGATAATGCGATCCCTGTCGTGTCCGTCCTGATTAAACTGCATCACACGAATACGATCAGGAAATATCAATTCACTGACGTTATAAAGCTTATCCACTGGAAAGTAGCTGTTAAACTTAGAAACTGTGTCCAGCAAACCGTCGTAGTTGCCGTAGGTATGAAAGTGATGATCTTCCTCTGGGTCAAAGTTAATACATACAGCATTGTTTTCCTCAAATCCAATTCTGTCGGCAAACCAGAACAGCAGGAGGAGGGCGTGTCGAGGCACAGACGTGAATCTGAAAACTTCTTTTAAGTCATTGATTGACTCGAGCTCATTAAACGTTCGCTCACAGCTCACTGAGAGAACGGTCAGCAGACAGAAGACGATGACTCCTCTGGACGTCTTCATCATCTGTGGAGACAATCAAACCGTGAGCGACTGGCAGAGTTTCACTTCTTTATCATTACTGCGCGAGGGATTTGACACGGCTGTAATAAAGCGCCTGAACGCAGCATTAGCGACAGGAGAAAGTGGACACAGAAGATCATCTGTCTGAGTTTGGAGCAGGGGTGGATTGGCCATATTCTGGAGGAGCACAGAATTTTCCCCTTAAAGTGCGACACGTTTATTGCTTTTGAAAATAGGACTTGTTTAGATCAGTTACACAATTATCATTTTATTTCAGTGAAGCAGCAATTTTAAGAAATGTTGGACAGAAAAGTTATTTTTATTTGAATGTTTAAGCTGCTGACAGGAAGTGACATAGATACAGACGGCATCTTTGGAATCTCCCATATATGGTCATGTTTGAAAACAGTTAAAGTGCATATGACACATTAGACATTTTCACAAATACGTGGTTTACACAATTATATTCAAACAACCTCATCATGAAAACACAATTCAAACAGAAACGCCGTCATGGAAGACGAGGAAAAGCTTTATGATGGCGCAGCCTGTATTTGTACAAAACAAACATGTTTTAAAAGGGACTACGCTCAAAAACACACTCTTATTATTAGCTCCATTGATTTAGCTCAATACAGTTACATTATTAACACTACATACATTTCCCACCAAAACACAGATGGATGAAGGTAGAAAAATCTAGTGCGTGCAGATTAAACTAGTTAATTAAAAACATATTTTGATTGATTGATTGTTTATTGCGAGTTCAATGTACATTACATACTTTTTTTTTTTTCATTAGCATGTGCTACTTTTATGACTTTTGACATGCGTTAATGACATTTCCACATGCTTCTATATATACATAACACTGTACAGAAAACTCGAAAAGGAGTGGGAGGAAGTAAACGTATAAGTTCCCACCCCTGTATGTATCATAATTTCATTCATGTTATTGGGGCCAGTAGCAGGGCAGTTTGCGACAACCTGATGGCAACAAGCAGCACAACGATCCCAGCCAATCCCAGGTGCAACAGGCCGACAACACAACGACACACCAGCAACGCCCCAAAGCAGCTGAGCCAGTGACACACAAACCTCCCCACCAACAAGTGACAGGGCGCCGTGTTCAGTCAGTACGACCACAAATACAATTTGTTGGTTTGAGAACAAAAACAAAAAACAAAGTCTGGTTTGAATGTGTTAATTCTGTATTTTTCTTCTCTTTCTTTTAAAACATTTTTTTTTTTGTCCTTGTTCTTTCTTTATAACATTATTCCAATAATGCATATTGGCTTATAGTGGTCAAACCAATGTTTGGATTTGCGTTTCCTTTTTCAACCAATTATGCCCATCATTATTTTTATTTTATTTTTATTTTTTTCCACGTGGCGACATGTCAGTATAGTTGTAGAAAGATAAACCCTTCAGATAAACCCTTCAAAGTCGCTATACATTTTTTGTTTACAAAAAATTCACCTCTATAATTTAACGTCTTCAAGCGCAAAGATCTTTAAGCACTGTTATTGCCTTTGTTATTTATAAAGAAAAGAAAGTTGTCAGTCAGTTGTTAATATTCATTTTCATTTTCGTACTCTGCCAACATGTTCTCTTTATATTTCTTTTTGAACTTATTAATATTTGTGCAATGTTTTACATGGTTCCCCAAACCATTCCAGAGTAGGACTCTGCATACTGACACACACCAACTTTTCCTGGTGGATCCCACCATTGGAACTTTAAAGTTACCAAATCGGATAGCTTCAGAAGTCCAGATTTTAAAAATAGATAGTTTGTGTGGTCAATGTAACCAGCTTTGTGTATAATTCTTATAGCCTGTTCTTGTAATAAAAAGAGAGGATGTAGGGCACTTTTGTAGTTGTTGCCCCATACTACTAAGCAATAAGTTAAGTACGGTAATATTAACGAGCAGTACAGTATGCAGAGAGTATCATACTCAAGAAAGCTTTTAACTTTGTTTATTACTGCAATACTTTTTGCAACCTTTGCAACCTTAGAGTCTTATGTGAGGCTTCCATGATAATTTGTTGTCCACTGTTACACCTAAAGATTGTATTCAGATACCGTTTCGATTTGTACACCATCTATGTTTAATTGTATTTCAGTTTTCTTTATGCAGTTTCTGAAAACATCGCTTTAGTTTTGTTCAGGTTTAAGGATAGTTTGTTTGTGTCCATCCAATTTTTCACTTTCCTTAATTCTTCGTTGACAGTATGGATTAAATTACAATAATTTTTATTTGAGTAGAACATATTGGTGTCATCTGCAAATAGAATCATTTTTAACAGCTGAGAATTCTTAAATATGTCATTTATATACAAGTTAAATAGTTTGCACTCAAAATTGAACCTTGGGGTACTCCACAAGAAATTTCTAAACAGTTAGATGCATGCTCACCCATTTTTACAAACTGAATTCTCTCCAACAAATAGCTTTGCATCCATTCCAGAGCAACTCCCTGATACCATACAGTTCTAATTTTCGTAACAATATTGAATGATTAATCGTATCAAAGGCTTTTTTAGATCAATAAATATGCCAACTGCATACTTTTTCTTGTCTAGTGCATTAGTAATCTCTTCTATAGCTTCGATAATCGCCATGGATGTCGATCTTTTACTCCGAAATCCGTATTGACCTTCATTTAAGATTTCAAATTTTTGTAGAAAACATTCTAGTCTATTATCATATAATTTTTCTAGAATTTTTGAAAATTGCGGGAGTAGAGAGATTGGCCTGTAATTTGTAAAAATGTGTTTGTCTCCGTTTTTGTATAATGGAACAACTTTAGCGATTTTCATTTTCTTTGGAAATTACCCATTTACCATTGGAAATATTAATTATTTACAAGTTTAAATGATCACCAGAAGTGGGTCTATACATGTAGACGGTAGTTTTGCTCACCGTTGGATTAGCAGAAGCTGGTTTGGAGATGAGATCTGCAGATACTCCTCAGTCACAGGCGGAAAGATGGAAAGAGGTTCGTCTTTCACTGGAGAAAAGAGAGAGACCTCTGGACAAACAGCTTGGAGTCTGATCTTATAAAGGGTCGGCTGCTGCAGGAGGAGGAGGAGGAGGACGAGGAGGAGGAAGTGGGACTTAGAGTTAATTCTGCATTTAAATGTTAAATGAAAAAGTGCCAAACTCCCCCAAACCGTAGTTCCGTTTTGACGGTGGCAATGATTAACAACATAAATAAATAAAACCTGCAGTTCTGATCAAATGTGTGTTTGTCGACCTTCCACAGTTTGTGTAAACCCGAGCAAACACTTCAGTGGAAACATCTACAGTATGTGCCAACCAGAGGAGGCTTGCGTCATGACTTCTGGGACAGTCCAAGTGAAACTACAGTGAGCAGACTTTATGCTTTAGACTTTATTTTTCGGGTGGGCGCTTATAAGCCTTTGGCTTCGGCCCACTCCCTGTGGGCCAAGGAAACTGTAGGCCTCATACCCAGGAAACAAACCCAGCCACTGGCTCAGATACAGATCACCGCAGAGGTTTACAGGAAGCCAACTCATAGATCATTAGCAAATAAGACCTTTGTACTCAATGATTTTTTTGTATCTCGTCATTTGTATGTCATTTGTATTCTGATGCTTTTGACAGAAACTTGGATTCGGCCCGGTGAGTGTTCAGCCTTTTCTGAGCTCCTTCCTCCTGACTGTGACTTTATTAGCACTCCTCGTACCTCTGGCAAAGGTGGAGGGCTTGCCACTGTATTTAATTCTGATCTTAAATGCCGACAGTATCCATCAAACTCTTTTTCGAGCTTTGAACTGCAGTTATTTGTGATACAGTGTAGCGTACCTGTGTTGTGCGCGCTCATTTATCGTCCGCCTAAGTTCAATAAAGATTTTATCGTGGACTTTTTGAACTTTTTGGCAGGAATTGCTCTTAAATTTGACCATTTTCTAATAGCTGGTGATTTTAATATCCACGTCTGTTGTGACTCCAAGCCTTTGGTCAAGGATTTTAAAACTGTGATTGACTCTTTTAACCTGACGCAGTGGGTCAGTGGCCCCACGCATGAAAAGGGGCACACACTCGATCTCGTTCTATCTCATGGTTTGACTGTACGCATCGAGGATCTCTGTAATACACAGATTTCGGATCATATAACTGTTTTGTTTTCACTGAATCTTCCCTGCCTTTTGGCTCCATGTGCCATGGCGCTCAGGCGACGCGTAATTACATCCTCTACAGCAGAGCAATTCTCTAATGCCTTTGTTTCTTCTGCGCCTTCATTGTCGTGTGACGCTGATACTGATGAGCTTACTTGTTTGTTCACGTCTACGTGCACTGAAATTCTTGATTTAGTCGCTCCTTATAATACATGTAAGCCAAAGAGTAAGTCCCAGCCCTGGCTAAATGACACCACGCGCGCGCTCAGGCGTGAGTGCTGTCGTGCAGAAAGGCGTTGGAAAAAGGACATGTTTCCCTGGGCATCTTAAGAGATTGTTTGTCCAATTATCCAAGAGCAGTGAAATGCACAAAGACGGAGTACATATCGAACCTGATATCTACAAATGTTCATAAACCACAGGTTCTCTTTACTGTTTTAAATCGCCTTGTGAATCCCACTGAATCCAGTGGCATTGTACCATCGGAAACCTTGTGTGTCAATTTTCAAAGATTCTTTGTGGATAAAATATCTGCTATTCGGGACTCTACATTACTTTGTGCTGCTGTAGACCCTTCTGTGAATTCTGTTTGTTCTGTGGTCCTTGAACATTTTGAATCTGTGTCACTTGATGAGCTGTTTACTGTGGTGCGCCAGTTAAAACCCTCTGACTGTCCACTTGATTGTGTCCCGTCTAAACTTCTTAAAGACTCCTTCAATGTGATTGGGCCCTTCATAATGAGAATTATTAATTCTTCATTGATCTCGGGCAGCGTCCCAAGTGCTTTCAAGCATGCTGCTGTCCAGCCTCTACTTAAGAAACACAGCTTAAATCCTGAAGTTCTGTCTAACTTCAGGCCAATTTCTAAGTTGCCTTTTTTATCAAAAGTTCTGGAGAAATTGGTACACGCCCAAATTCAATCTCACGTGGAAGCAAACAGCCTCTTTGAAAAATTTCAGTCGGGTTTTAAACTGTGTCATAGCACTGAAACTGCACTCTTAAGAGTTTTTAATTACCTTCTTTTAAACGTTGATTCGGGTCACCCCACTGTTTTAGTGCTTTTAGATTTAACTGCAGCGTTTGACACGGTGGACCATCAAATACTGCTTTCTCGCCTTGAAAGCCATGTTGGTATTGGAGGAACGGTCCTAAAATGGTTCAGATCATATCTTGAAAATCGCTCCTTCTCTGTCCACCTGGGCCCTTACAGCTCAGATGCGGCCCCACTGAGCTGAGTGCCACAGGGCTCAGTTTTAGGTCCTTTATTGTTCTCACTGTACCTGTTGCCCCTTGGATCTACTTTAAAAAAACATAAGATTCCCTTCCATTGTTTTGCAGATGACCTGCAAGTCTATCTGCCATTGAAACCAGGTTGAGACAGCATCCAAGCTCTGTTACATTGTATTCAGGATGTAAAGGACTGGATGGCCAGAATTTTCTAAAACTTAATGAATCTAAAATGGAAATTGTCGTTTTTGGAAATTTGTCCGATCCTTCTGTTCTTGGCCCACTAAAAGGCTACTGTCACCAGTCAGCCAGGAGCCTTGACCTGGTCCTAGATGGATCTTTTAAGTTGGACAAGCAAATAAGTTCAGTCGTAAAGTCAAGTTTTTACCAACTGCGTCTTTTGAGTAAAATTAAGCCGTATTTACCACATACAGATCTGGAGCGTGTGATTCATGCCTTTATAACATGCCGCTTGGATTATTGTAACTCATTGTATTGTGGGCTGGACCAAAGCTCGATCCATGGCCTGCAGTTGGTACAGAACGCTGCAGCGCGTCTGCTCACTGGAACCAAAAAGTTTGAACATATAACCCCTGTGTTGGCCTCTTTACATTGGCTCCAGTTTAAAATGTTGTTGTTGGTGTTTAAGTGTTTGAATGGGACGGCTCCTCCGTACCTTTCTGAGCTTCTGACTGTTCATACTCCGAACAGAACATTGAGGTCAGTTAACAAATTTCTGTTAGACGTACCAAGGTCACGAATGTCGACCAGAGGAGACCGGGCTTTTGCCGTCGCGGCTCCGACGCTTTGGAATGGTCTTCCCTTAAATATTAGGGCAGCACAGTCTTTAGACATTTTTAAGTCTATGTTGAAGACCCACTTGTTTGCGAAGTCTTTTAACCAAAACTGAGCAGGACTTTTTGCTGGTATTTGTTTGTGTTGTATTTTGTTTTTCTGCATCTTTATTTTTTAAATAGTGTATTTTATATATATGTATTTTTGTGTACAGCACTTGGGCAGCAATGTTGTTTTAAATGTGCTTTATAAATAAACTTGACCTTGACCTTGACCAGTATTTGATGTTTGACTCAAACCATCCACTCCAGCACAAACTAGGGATCATTAGGACGCTCAGACATAGAGCTAAAGAGGTGCAGTGCAGAAGGACCAAAGAGGAGCAACATGTCCAGAGAGCCCTCTCAGACTGTGGCTATCCTAACTGGTCTTTTTGTTTTTGTTTGTTTGTATACTTTATTGTCCCGTAGGGAAATTTGTCCTCTGCATTTAACCCATCCTTCGATGCCGTTGAGGCAACCCATAAGGAGCAGTGGTCGAGGGCAGTGCCGCGCCCGGGGACCCATCTCCATGATGTGGAGCCAAGCTGATGGTCAGAATCACCTGGCTGGAGGATTCACCTATTGCACATGTTTTTAGTGGTAGGGGAAACTGGAGTACCCGGAGGAAACCTACACAGACGGGGAGAACATGCAAATTCCACACAGAAAGGCCCCATCCAGGTGGGAATCGAACCCGGGACCTTCTAGCTGTGAAGCTGAGGCGCTAACCGCTGTGCTACCGTGCCGCCCACTTTCACTAAAGCACAAAGGGCAAGAAGACCCAAAGAGCAGGACTACAGAGCCCAGAAGAAAGGGAGTGGCAGTGCCGTAGCCGGGGTCTCAGAGAAACTTCAGAGAATCTTTAGACAGCAGTGTACCACAAACCGGTGAACACACTGAGACAAAAATTAGTCCATCCAAGACAAAACTCCGAGCCACAAACAAAGCAATGTGGTTTATTCTATTCAAAGCAAAGAAGAAGAATGCAAAGAACATTGTAATGGAGAAACGAAACAAGTCTTACAGAAGAGACTTTATCAACACCGAAGAGAAAGCACAAGTGGCCCTCAGTCGGCTGTGCACCTTCACCTTAAAGCCTCCAATCACTCCTTGAGGACGGGGAGGTCAACATTTTAGCTAAAGAAGAACGTTGGTTTGAACGAGGAGTAAAAGAAGCTATTTTTGTCAGAAAGGAAAATCCCTCATGAACCGGAATGGTGGACTCAGATTTAATCTTCCTTCACTTTACTCCAATCTCCTTCGGGAAAAACTGACAGGGCGCGGCCAGTCGATACCTCAGCTAACAAAAGAACAATAGGCAGGTAATTAGCAGTGATCATCTATGAATAGGACAGGACTGACCGATACTGCGGTTGAGCAGGTCGTTAGAGACGCTCTACTTCAAAGGTTTTTACCCACAGGTGAGACTGTAACAAGTGCTGCAGACCAAACTTTGATTTAAAATATTTAATTTTTTGTTGTTTTAAATTTTGGTTGACAATTAAGTGCTACATAATCATTATCATAGGACCATATACAATACAGATTTTATTGCTTTAAGTGAAAACACTAAGTATTTATTTTATCTGAGTGGTGGTCCTGCATGACAAAACAAACATGAGGGGCCTTTCCGAAACCGTTCCCTCCTCCCTTCCCCTACACCCTCCCTCAGGCCTCAGTGGCGCCTTCAGAGGTTCACTCATCAGAGAAATTCGAGCTGTGACTTTCAGACGCACTCTCTCCCTCGCACTCACAGACTGCACAGCCCATAATGCTGCAAAAATCACAAGTTCTACTGATCATACTTTTAAATGGAAAAAAAGGTTCCCTTATGAGTTTACAAAGTAATTCAGATTCAAATGTGTTGTATTTACATGATATAATTTAGCTTCTTCAAACTCACAAGTGAGAACTTTTCCTTTCCCAATAAAGGAAAGGAAGGAGGGAGCGATTTCGGAAAAGCCCAATGTGTTGATCGAAAACAAACTATATTGGGCGGGTTTGTAGGAAGCTGGCTTTCAGACCGGTTCAAGCCAGTCTGGGGGCCTTTCGGAAACCGCTCCTCCTCCCTCACCCTTACACTCAGTTTGCGCGTGCCGTGTAGTGAGTTCTGTCCGAAACGGAGCACTCAGTGAGGGGAAGTGTCTGATCAGCTCCTTCACAGCGAGTCTGCATCGATACCTCACTCAACAGTGTGTGTTACACCAGAGCAGGTCCCCGAGCAACACACACCAAACAACCTCAGTTCTGCTTTTATTTAGGAGCACCTAAGTGATCATTTGAACAACTTTACCATCATCATTAATGAAAAAGAAAGCGACAGTGAGACTTTTTATGATTTATTGGAGAGGAACGTTCTCACTAGTGAGTTGAAGAAGCTAAAACAATAATGTAAATACGACATATTTGAATCTGAATTACTTTGTAAACTCATAAGGGAACATTTGTTTCCATTTAAAAGTATGATCAGTCGAACTTGTGATTTTTGCAGCATTATGGGCTGTGCAGTCTGTGAGTGCGAGGGAGAGTGCGTCTGAAAGTCACAGCTCGAATTTCTCTGATGACTGAACCTCTGAAGGTGCCTGAGGAGCCCTCACTTAGGCCTGAGTGGAAGGGTGTAGGGAAGGGAGGAGGGAACGGTTTCGGAAAGGCCCTGGCACTACGTCTTGGAGCCTGAGCACAGTGTGCTTTGTCGTCGCGGTGGCTCGAAATATTTTCCAGGTGAACAAGTGTATCCTTTACTGCAAAAACGGTGGTTATGTTTGTCAAATCTGGCCATTTTGTGGCACTACTTATGATCGAAATACGTGCTCTCAGCTAGCATTAGCCGATGTTAACATATTGTGGGTCGTTAGAAAGAAATGTTTTGGGAAAACTTTGTTGCGTTTATGTGTTAAACCTTTTTTAATAAACGGAATCGAAATACCAAGAATACAAATAATATTGGCAGAGATCCTGGTTGGCAATTTGGAGAATTAATTTGGTTTAACATTGTAAGTGGCCGTGAAAGCTAGCGTGTTGGGGAGGACTATCTGAACAGAGAGGATTATACTGAAGTCTATACTACACACATTTACGGGTCAGTTCGTCCTGAGAGGTCTTAATAAAAGACGAGAATATTCACACATCTCTAAAAATCAGATCACGTGTAGATCAGGCGGAGGCGAAACGAAATTGCACTCGGATCTAACACCACAACAGCGTTAGCTCAACGAGCTCAGAACCAGTGACCCATACAGTGTTCAGTGAACAACACAAGGTGAGCCAAAGTGGGCAACTCATGTCTTGTTCTCCAAACGCACACTTTATTATCTCAGTTCACCCTGCGTCACCGTAAAGTTGTACAAAAACGTATCATAAACGTGGTGCGGTATCAGTTCTGTTTGTGCTAACCACAGGTAGCTTCTCCCTTTTTGTAAGTTTCTAAGTAAACATTGTTATATGGCCTTATTTGGTAAGGGTGAACTATGCATCGATTCAAACTTTTAGGGTTGTAATATTTATCATTCGCCAAGACTTATTTTAAGATAAGATAATCCTTATTGATCTAACAATGGAGAAATTTACTTGTTAAATCAGCTCTCAGACAAAACTCAGGGTGTGTGGCGAGAAAGATGAGGACACAAGCAAGCTGCAAGTGAGTCAACTTTATTTCTTTCGAGCCAACAGCAGAATAAACAAAAAATGAAAGACGAACACCCCCCCGAACACCCAGAAGGGAAAATACATAAAGTCAGTCTCTCAATGGGGCCTAATCAGCCTGCCATAACGGCTGCGCCGACCAACAGTCGGTAGCAGGTGGGGCTGTAAACAGTGTGATCATGTGAATCTTGGGCAGGGCCAACAGTGTCCATAACAGGCTGAGAGTCAGTCAGTGCGAGGAGGCGGAGCCGGGGGCCTGGAAGGAGGACGACCACGCCAAGGAACCTGGGCTGGCAACACAGCTTCGCCTGCTAAAACGTACGCTGGCATAAGGCGATCCAGAGTCACCAACTCTCTGCGGCCGCCCATATCCAAACAAACCCTTGGCCCCCGTTCAAGTACACGGAACGGGCCGTCATAAGGAGGCTGGAGGGCGAGTGGTGGGCGTCGCGGCGCACAAAACAAAACGGCAGACTGGAGCGGGGTGGGCACGAACGACCGCGAAACAATGGTGCACAGGGCTCGGAGCAAAAATGCCACCGGACGAAAGGGACCACGGCTGCACGGAGACTCGGCGCGGCAAAACTCACCCGGGACACGGAGCGGCTGAGCAAAACCAACTCAGCAGAAGAAGCGCCAAGGTCCTCCTTAGGAGCCGAACGCAACCCGAGCAAACCACGGCAAACGATCCACCCAACTGTCATCCGTAAGTGAACGATGGAACGCTCACACAACCCGTTTGCCTGAGGGTGGTATGCCGTGGTGGGTGCACCTGCACCCTAGGGAACGCGCCATACCAGACCAAAGCTCTGAAATAACTGGGGCCTCTGTCAGAAGTAATATCCGACGGCCACCAAACCGAGCGACCCAAGCTGAGAGAAACGCATTTATCACATCAGCGGACGTGGTGGACGACAGAGGCACCACCTCAGGCACCTGGTGGTCCGATCCACCATAGTAAACAGATGTGTGAACCTTTTGACGGCGGCAGAGGACCAACCAGATCTACGTGCACATGGTCGAAACGCCTGGCTGGAATCGGAAAAGGTTCCAGAGGGCTTGGTATGGCGGTGCACTTAGCACGCTGACATGCAACGCAAGACGCTGCCCACCTTTAACGTCTTTGCGTAAACCAGACCAAACAAAACGGGAACTAACCAGCTTCACCGACGCACGCACACCCGGGTGTGAGAGAGAGTGCACAGAGTCAAAATGCGACGGCGCCAACCTGCTGGAATACAGGGCGAGGGCGTCCGTCGAAACGTCACACAGGAGGGCCGGGCCCCATCCTGCACCTCCTGCTCCTCAAGCTTAAGGCTGTACCGATAGAGCAAAGGCCAGGATATCCGCGTCGCCAGGCTGCTCGGCCGCCATCTCCGAAAAATCCATCCGAGAAGCACAGGGCAAACGAGCACGCGAGAGAGACAACCCACGACCGAGTTAGACTTTCCTGCGACATGACATATGTTGATTGATTGATTGTTTATTCCGAGTTCAGTGTACAATACATATAAACATGACTATTTTAACATGCATTTCATGACATTTTAACGTACTGTACATCAACTCGAAAAGGAGTGGAAGGAAGTATAACTTATAAAGTCCCATCCTGTTAAAATCATATTTTCATTAATGTTGTTGGAGCCAGTAACAGGGCAATGTATAACAACTGATGGCAACAGTCAGCACAATGATCCCAGCCATCCCAGCTGCAGCCGACAACGCAACGACACACCAGCAACGCAAAAGCGCCGAGCCAGTGAAGCACAAATCTCCTCCAACACGTGACAGGACGCCACGTTCAGTCAGTATGACCACTAATGTATTTGTTGGCCTGAGAAGTCCAATTTGCTTTTAGTTTAATTTTACTATTTTCCTATTGTTGTCGTTTTTCCTTCTTTCTTTAAAACATTATTCCAGTAATGCACAATAGTTTGTAATATTCTGGGTGGGGGTTTGTTGAGGGGAGTTACTGCCCTCTTCAACTGGCCCGCTCTACACCCTGGCTTTTTAATGCACCACACTACATACATCACACTTCACAAATAACTATTAAACAAATATAATAATAATGATAATTAAACCCAAATTAATTATATTGAGGATGGTAATGACAACTGGGAAGTAGCAAGATCTCAGTATATAATATGTATTAATGCACTTTATAACATAAAGTAGCACATTCTTTGTTCTTTATTTGCTGTTGTTTGTTTTATTCTTCTCATCATTTATTGTTACTTTGCCTATGTTCTTGTTTATGATTGATACCTTGTAAATATTAAATGTAATGTTATTATTTTTATTTGGGGTGGGCGCTTAAAAGCCTTTGGCTTCAGCCCATCCTTTGAGCAGGTTAACTGCTCAAACAAATAAATAAAAAAAAAAAAAAAAAAAAAAATATTCAACTAATTATGGGTACAATACGTGAATTGCATTTTCCAACCAAATGTGCAATCACTTTAATTTTCCTACGGTTTTCTGTCACGTGCAACATATCAATGTAATCAGAGCCGGCGTGGCTAATCGGGAGAGTCGGGCGATTTCCGAAGGGCCGTCGGGAAAAGGGCCGGTCTGGCGCTGATTTTGCCTGGCCGCACTTCACAGTACGGCTGCAGTGTAGCAACCCTCATGGGCTGAGCAGTATATCGGGCGGCTGGACTCGGCCGGCCCGGAGGGTAGATCCGGCCCGCCAAACAATCAATATGGCCCACTCCTCATTTTCCATAAACATTGGGCATTATTGGCGCCACTGTTGCGGCGCATCCGCGCTGCTTTGAGCAGCAGTGTCTGCGGCTCTGTGACCATCACCCCGCACAGCCGCTCAAATAAAAACATGGCTCTGTCAAACGGGCTAAAAGGATTTTAACAGGAGGATTATGGTTGGACGGACTGACAGATTTCACCAAACCGAAGCACAGGGCCATGTGCATCGTGTTTTGGGAGTTGTTTGGATAATCACATGCAGAAACAGGACCGTCAGCGAGAGGTGGAAGGCGTGTTTCCCTGTCTTCGTCGTTACAAGCTTCTCCAAGGTAAGGAACAGCTGTTTGTGTGTAAAGCGGGTGATGTGACGAAGCGATGGCGCGTGAGTTTGAGGAAACTGCACCGGCAGCACGAGTGTTGTTAACCGGTCATACGCGGTTAAACTCGTTATCTGGACTGAGCCAAATAATATCTGATCATTCATTTGACAGACTGCATTCTGTAGCTTCTTTCTCCGTTGACTTTAGTCCAATCCGCGTTTGTGTGAAGATACAAGCAGAGATGCACTTTGCAATGGCAGGGGTTATGAGTAGAAGCTGAATAAATGACAGGCAACCATCAGCTCGCCATCTCACAGGAGCTTCATTTACTGAGTTTTATCATTAAGTGCCAGGTCTGGACATGAGAACAGGCTCCAAGCAGTCCCGGCCCAGCTCAGTACAGAAGGGGGGGCGATGATGCACACACTACACGATTTTATGCCCGCTTTTGATACAATTCTCAGTCCTGCCGAGTCTTCCCGAGTCGTCTTTAGTCTAATGCAGTCACACGAGTCGTGTCTCGTAGTGTGGGGGGGTCACGACTGGACTGGCGTTGGAATCGTGTAGTGTGGGCAGCAGTCAGACGCAACTGGACTACAGTCGCAGGAAATCAAACATGTTTGATTTTTAGCCCGATTTTGGACGCACAGGAGAAACGTGGGTGATTTTACCGTCCCCAAAGTGAACACACAGACTGCAAGCGGCCAATGACAGAGTTTGGCGACGCCCCCTTACTGCTCCACAGGTGTTTGCTCAGCTGTGAGGACTGAGCAGACTCTCATGTTTGAGAAGCTCCTCACATGAAACTGTGTTATTCTGTATTGCCTTTGGCCTGGTTCAGATGTGGTTAGTCCTGCTCTAGCACTGATGTTGCCTGTTTTTGCATTGATTTGGTCATGGTTTAGTTTTGAGTAGTCCTGGTTTATTATCATTATGGTTTATTAAAATTCTGGAATATAAGTACAACATTATGTTTACACTAATACTATTCGAGCAATGATGATAATAACATTCTAATTATTTCAAAAATATGCCAAATGATCGCCCAGAAAAATCTGCCCAGTATAAAATGTGATTAAATAGCCCTGGTCTGTCTTTGTTTAGTCTTGATTAGAGGATAATAGTTGAATGTACCTATATTCTATTTATGATTCAATTGTGTTTATTTTTCTCTATTAATAATTTACAATAAATGTTACTGTTAAAAGAATGCTTTTCATTGTAACATGGTTAAGCAGAGCTTGAAAAATAGTTTATTAAGTGTTGTTTTGAGGCAACCTTTTTGCACCCTTCTTTGTCAGAGCAGGCGCGCTTCGCAGGATGAGGGCCAGTCTCAGCATAATTCCCGGGCCTAAAATGAGTCCACTCCGGCCCTGAATGTAATGGTAGGGAGAACAGCGCCCCCCGATAACAACTCACTACATCACTGGTATGCCACACACCGCCCACACCACACTAGGACCAGCCACAACCACCACACGACGGTCACCACTTCCACCACCGCCACACCACCAGCTCCTCCAGTGGTTGCTTCCTTTACAAACAGTTAATATAACAGATAAACAGCTTTTGCTTGCGAGAAAAATACATATACAGTATACAATAATTATAGACATATTATGTTAATGTATATGTCACAGAACAAAATAATATACTATTCAAAGAAATCTACTTGAGTTCATCCTATATATTAATACTCCTTCTTCAGCTTTATATTCATACAGAACTTCTTTTTGTAAAGCATTTTAAATGATGGACGTCTGTACATTCTTGAGGTCTCCCTTCAGGTTATTCCATAGTTTGACTCCACATACCGATACACAAAGCTTTTTTTGGTTTTATGAATCTGGGGTTGTTTAAAAATTGAGTTCCCTCTAAGATTGTAGCCTCTTCTCTGTTACGGAACATTTTTTGAAGGTAATGAAGTAAATTGTTCAAAATAATAAGGATGAAAAGAATACGGATGCTCGTTCTCTTAAATCAAAATCATTGTTTTATTCCTAATTTTACAATCTAAACAGAAGTTATGCAGCTGTCCCAGGGACACATGTTGATCGAACCAGCAGCGAGGAGAGAGAGACAGGGTCCCCCCTAACCACAACAAAGTACATGATGCAGTAGGCGTGTCCTTGTCGAACCAATCATACTCTAGGATGTTTCTTCAGCACGATCTGACTCCCCTTCTACACACTGCCCCCAGTGGACTCAAGAGTTAGGACAACAATTCAAATCACCCAAAAGCACAGATTACAATCAACCGTTTCATATAATCATTAAAGCCTATTATAACAAAAACAGATATAGAAATAGCCAACAAGGTTAAATGGTAGCAAAAGTGCATTAGCTTTATACATAATTTGGGCAGTTTGAAAATGTACAAGGTCATAGAATTTAAGTATATTAGATTGTAAGAATAACACATTAGTATGTTCCTGTACCTACCTTATGGATAATTCTAAGGCTCTTTTTGAAGATAGATAATGACTTTAGAGCAGTTTTATAATTGTTACCAACGTTTCAATACAATACAGTAAATATGGAAAAACTAATGATAATACAGTATGTGGAGTGCTGATTGATCAATACCTGTTTTGCTTATTTTAGAACAGCTATGCTTCTGACAATTTATTTTGAACATGATTAATGTGTGATTTCCACATTTCATCAATTTTTACACCCAGGATTTTATTTCTTTTACAGTATCAATTTTTACACCATCAATCTCCAGGTTTAGGTTAGATATTGCTTTATGCCAAATATAATTAATTTAGTCTTGTTTAAATTAAGTGAAAGTTTATTCCAATCAAACCATGTTTTGAGTTTTGTCATTTCTTCCGTTACATGTTTAAGAAGTTCAGTCAAATTTGTCCCTGATGCGAACACATTTGTATCATCAGCAGACAAAACCAGCTTCAATGAATTTGATACTGTACATATGTCGTTGACATATAAATAAATAACTTAGGTCCCAATACTGACCCTGGGGACACCGCAGGTAATGTCCAGACATTCTGATGAGAATTCCCAACCTGACAAACTGCATTCTTCCAGTAAGGTAATCATAATCCAATTCAGTGCAATTCCCCTAATACCATATCTTTCTAATTTCTTGATTAGCAGTGCATGATTAATTGTGTCAAAAGCTTTTTTAAGGTCTAAAAATAACCCCACCGCGTATTAATCCCTATCTGTAGCATTTGTAATATTCCCCACAGCATCAATTAATGCAAATGATGTTGATCTGTTTGCCCTGAAGCCATACTGATTTTCTGACAGTAAATTGTGTTTTTTATAAAGTTTCGATCATTGAAGAGTTTTTCCAAAATTTTGGAGAACTGTGGGAGTAGTGACACTGGCCTATATTTGGTGAATTCATGTTTTTTACCATCCTTATACAAAGGAATAACTTTTGCAATTTTCATTTGTTGTGAAATACACCAGATTGAAATGATAAATTAAAAATATGTGTTAATGGTTTAGAATACCATGAATGACCTTCTTGACTGTTACCATGTCAATATCTTTGAAGTCAGTGGAATATTTGTTTTGAAATTTCTGAACAATCTGTATATTTCTTTCTCCTCACAGGATTAAGAACATAGATAAGAGTTTCTTTCAATTATTGTCTCACTGAGAGTGTCTGTTGGAAAAGGATTTTGAATTTGGCCGCCACTCAGGTCCAACATCACAAAAAAACTTAAAACTATCAACTATATTTTTCGTGTCATAATTTTTCTTGTCATTTATATTTAAGTATTCCGGGTAAGTTCTTGATGATGACTCATTTTTTATAACTTTATTAAGTACCTCCATATTCCTCTTACATTATTTTTATTGTCCATCAACATTTTTTTATAATAATCCTCTTGCACACTCTTATAATATTTGTTAACTGTTTTTATATTTTTTATATTTAGTTCTGATTCTTTTGTTCTGCTTTCACAAACGCTCTATACATTACATTTTTCTTTTTACATGCATTTTCCAAACCTTTACTCATCCAAGGACACTTTATTTGTGATTGTCTTTGTAAATTTGGATAGGACATTTATTATAAAAGAAATCAAATTACCATAAATAATCATAGCGCTATTTGCGGTACTTTCCAGTTTACATTTTCCCAGTTTCCATTAGTCGATTACAAGCATTAGTGTTTCGTTCATTTCGTCGGTGGTTTAAACTGGAATTTCATCTTAGGCCATGTGTTCTTGTAGTCATTCATTTACAAACAAACTGGTAATATCACTTATCACTATAATCCACTAACGTGGTTGTTTTCATGACATTTGTTAATTAATTATCTATTAATGTGGCACAGTGTTTGTAATTGTTTCTGCTGTCTGGGTTATTTGTGAAAGAGACTCAATACTTAAGGTGTTATAAGTCATGGTGCTTGGTGTTGTTTGAATCAGTAAATCAATGTTAAAGTCACCGCAAATGAAAATTTTTATGCATCATATGTGAGAATGCTTCTCCATCCAATCATAAACAATTCAATGTAATCCCGGTGCTTTTATGCAACTGACAACGACAACTTTTTCTTTTTCTACTTCAATTGTTATGATTCTAATACATCATCAATAAGGAATGAAGGGGGAGAATCTTATTTGTATAACGCTTTTTATATGACACAAGTCACACCAAAGCGCTTCACACATGAAAGGAGGGGGTTCATTCACTCCATGCTGATGGTGGTAAGCTACATTTTGTAGCCACAGTTTCCCCTGGGGTAGACTGACAGAAGCGAGGCTGCACACATCTGCGCCAACGTCCCTCGACCACCATCAACCACTCACACATAGGCATTGGGTGAAGTGTCTTGCCCAAATAACACAAGTCAGGCATCTACAATCTTAACTGAATACTGTTATCGACAAACAAGGCCACTCCTCCTCCAGCCTTGTTATTGCGTGCCATATATTTGAGTTCATAGCCTTCCAAACTGAATCCACACTTTAGTCAGATTAATCCAAGTTTCTGAGATGGCAATTATATTAAATGGTACCTCAAGTGTTGCGATAGTTTGTGATATTGTCAAAGTTGGCATAGAGGCTCCTACAGTTGAAATGAATGATTGACAGTTTGTCTTTCGCAGTGACATTCTTGTTGTATTGGTCCTCTGTATAATAACTGCAGTGCTTATTAACTGAATAGTAGAAAATTGTTATCAGGGTCTAAGTCTTGTTCAAGATCCTTTACATCATGTTCCGTATATTGCAATCTGCTGGACCTGCTGCCAGAGGGGAGCAGCCCCGAGCAACAGGACCATCATTTATTAAGTGTCCTATACTGTGCATTTAAAGAGACAAGATTTAGGAGTCTGCTGCCAGAAGAGGGTTCCTCGAGCTGCCGGCCCCCACATGTCTGCCCTGTACTACGATTATGTTGAATGCAGAGTACATGGATATGTGCATGTTTTACTTCTAAGAATTTAATTCCTTTATATTACATCAGCATCAATACCAATACCGCTGTCTGAATCGATTAAGTTTGATTCTAAGAATAATATATAGATCTGTGTGTTAGCGTAACATTAACATGTTGCTTACTTCATTGTCGTGGCGTCCCGCCTTTGCTCTGCCTGATCCCGTCAGACCTTGGAAGCAGGAAGGGCCTGGTCGGTGCTTGGATGGGAAACACCAGGAAGCCTGGTGAGTGAGTGTCAAGGAATTAAACCCTGATTGTACACAACGTACACAACTGCAAACGTCTGTTATCTTCTGTCATAGAAATAACCAGATTAAAACACCAGATCACGCCAGAACCATCTTTACTTGCAAGGGGATAGATTGTCGCAAAGTTCTGCAACCTCTGCCAGCGCTGCAGAACTTTTCAATCTACCCATCTTTTTACTTGTATACAAGGTGCATTGTCGCAGGATTTTGCAGCCCACAAGCTTGCTAAATCCTTCAAAACCCACAGAATACAGACATCTCACAGCCTATATACAAATATAGCCATGCCCCCTTTTCCAACCTTCCAGGTACCACCCCTGAGTCAAGATGGGGCTGGTACATTTCCGTTGGGGCCATTTGTTTGCTGTAGGAGCCAAAACCTTACACACATAAAGTAAATAATAGGTATCTGCCTCCTTCCTTGAACCAAGGAGGAAAAGGTCAAAACAGGTCACGTTCTCTTACAGAAACATTCACAATGAAGGCTAACAGCCCATCGTAAAGGAAAAGTCACACTTCCACAGCCTGCATTCCTCTCTGTGTAAACATAAACAGCATCATCTTATCTCACAGGTCGAACTTAATTACCAAAGTTCCACTTCCTAAGGAAGTTACACTTTAACACAGCTCAGCTCGGCAGATCAAAGCTTACAAATAGATTTAACAATACTTGCAATCGCACACAAATTCATTGCAATACAATATGATATCACAAATCTCATGACAGTGGAGTGAGTGAGTGAGTGAGTGAGTGAGTGGGTGAGTGAGTGAGTGAGTGAGTGAGTGGGTGGTCTGAGGGGCCGATGGCGCAGACTGGTTGCCTCGCTTCGTCAGTCTACCCCAGGGCAGCTGTGGCTACAATTGTAGCTTACCACCACTGGGTATGGAGTGAATGAATGAATAATGCAATGTAAAGCGTCTTTGAGTGTAGAGAAAAGCGTTATATAAAACCAATGCATTATTATTATTATTATGATAGTATGATATTAACGGGTGGGAATTTATAGTTATAGTATATTATAGTATTTATAGTTATACTTCCTCCCACTCCTTTTGGAGTTTATGTACAGTATTATGCATATATGAAAGTATGTTAAAATGTCATGAATGCATGTTAAAATGTTGCACATGTTAATGTAAAAATAGTCATGTTATATGTATTTTACACTGAACTCAGATAAACAATCATCAGTTATTAGTGTGGCTCTTTGCTGTTTATTCATGTAGCCTTGGCACCTCTGAATAATTCCATAATCCCCACCAGAAGGAGCATTTGTCCAGATTGTTCTCATCGCAGCCTACTCAACTTTAAATAACGTTCTGTACACCGTGCACATCTGTGGGGGAGCCACCCACGACAACTGCGGTTGAGTCGATACGTGACAAGGTGAGTACAGATCGTGCCCCTCACTCCCACATGGCCCCTCACCCCACATCCTCACCCCCACATGCCCCTCACCCCCACATGCCCCCCTCACCCCCACATGGCCCCCATCACCCCCACATGGCCCCAGTTTTCTAAACCCCAACATGAGTCTGAACATCAGGAGAAACACACTGAGAGGGAAATGTACTTTTTAAATGTCATTTATTTATCAGGACAGACATTTAAAGACACAGAGCAGACATGTTTAAGCTGATATTTCCATCTGTCCTGGAAACAGGAAACAGTGAAAACTATAATCATCAGTCACATCCATCATCAGCAGATTAACCGGCACAGTTTAATCTGCTTCACACACGTCACTGATTATGTGAAATAAATGTGCATAGAAAGTAAAATAATAATCATCTCCAGAGGGTAGTACTTATATTACTCAAGTTCATACACTTGAGTAACTTTCTTAAAGGGGGGGTATTATGTAAAATGGACTTTTTCAAGCTTTATATCATGTTATTATGTCATTCCCTCATTAAACACATGCCTGGAGTGTTGCCTTGGCTCATTCACATATTTTTGAGTAATCAGTAAAAACTTAGACGGCAGCCATTTAGGTGTAGCTATGCCTCAGTCCTCCTAGGAACGCCCCCACCTCCTGGAGACGCCTCTGGACCTTTCGTCACCAGCCAAGCCACAACCACTGCTCCTCAGCTCAGCAGAGCCCCTCCCCGCACAGTAGTGTTGTTAGATGCCACAGCAGTGTGCTGAAGGGGGCGTGTCGGAAGCTTCTTAAAGAGACAGAGGCCTATTTCAAGACGTTCAGTACAGCCATTTGAGAGAGCAATTTTATTCAAGCAGTTATTTTAATGTACTGCATATACAGACCAACAGAAGGTTACGTCATCATTGTAGTATGCTATAGACTGGTGCTATGTGATTGGAAAAAGCATAATACCCCCTCTAATTAAGTAATTTGACCTCTTTGAGTAGTTTTACCATATAGTGCTTTTATACTTCTACTTGAGTAATATTATAATGAAGTGTCTCTTATTAGAGTAAAATAAAACTTGTTCCACAGTGAGTAAATATTTAAGGCAAAAGCTTCATGTGACAAACAGGATAGATGTAGTTTGTGTTTCATGGACTTTTTGAATAATTTTCTGGCATTTCTTTTGTAAATACCAGGATTTTCACATTATTTTGTTTCTCATCATTTATGCCACGACTGAATCATAAATCTTTTACTCAGTACTCAGAGTACTCAAGTAGTATTTTCCACATTTTTACTCTTACTTACGTATTTGGTCACGACTTTTGACCTTTTCTTGAGTAAAATAATTTCAAAATAAAGTTACTGTTACTTAATGAAACATTTGTGCGACTCTTCCACCTCTGATGATCTGATAAAAGATCAGTTCAAGGAAAACCCACTCTGGAGTGCGTGCGATTTCAACATCGTCGTCATTAAGTCGAGCTTGGAGACGTGGAGTAATTTTGGTGCCAGTGCAGTATTCAAGGACAGAGTACGTATCGAAGTCTTTGACCCGGTCAAACTTTCTTACCCACTGCCACTGCTTGGATAGATAGTCACGTGTTGATTCAAGTTCATTTGTGTACAACCCAACCCAGGAATTATCCAAAAAATTGTCTTTAACCTTTGAAACAATTGTATTACGGATAAACAGCTGAAAGCAAGCTTTGCCATCTTTTGCAAACAGCTGCAGTTGAGCGAGTGTGATTGGAGTCGCTCTTGGGCTTTTATATTCTTTTCCTCTGCAGATTTCTTCTTTGAGTTTTCTAAACAAACCTACTTTGTGAAGCCTGACCTGAAGCCCCTCATTCATCGGCACCGAGGTGTCGAGGATGCCTCCCTGACACTAATGGTCTATATGTGAGATGGTCACCCTGGTGTGTCTGATTACTGTAAAGTGCAACTGCGACACCAGCATTTAGCTGCTCCTCAGTAACATTTCTCCAGGAAATCCTGGCTTTTCCGTTATCTCCTGCTAGCACTTCAAGTCCACAATTATGCCACTCACAACTGATCTCTGCTAAATCCCTTTTCTTACGGGGGCTTTCCCTGTTGCAAATCATATTTAGGTTGGAAGCTTCTTCATAAGATTCTGGCATTACAATCAAGAAACAGCAGCCCGAGGCGAGCGTTGTTTCCCCATGAACTCTGACGCGATCGAGCTGGTTATTGTCAATATTGTTGTCAAACTGGTCTCGAAGCTGCTCCAGCGTTCGGTAGTTATTGTTGGATGAAAACAATCTGAGCTGCTGGAGCAGGTTGGGGGTTATTCTGTAGGTGTGATCAGGGTCATATCTCGAGCCCTGACGTTCACTCATTCTGAAGTGTTGAGTGAGATACATTTGGCTGACAGTTCGAAACCAATTGTTCTGTATTTGCCGTCTATGGGCACACATGATAATGCGATCCCTGTTGTGTCCGTCCTGATTAAAGTGCATCACACGAACATGAGCAGGAAATATCAATTCACTGTTCTGATAAAGATTGCCCACTGTAAAGTAGCTGGTAAACTTAGAAACTGTGTCCAGCAAACCGTCGTAGTTGCCGTAGGAATGAAAGTGACGATCTTCCATTGGGTCAAAGTTAATACATACAGCATTGTATTCCTCAAATCCAATTCTGTCGGCAAACCAGAACAGCAGGATGAGGGCGTGTCGAGGCACAGACCTGAATCTGAAACTTCTTTTAAGTCATTGATTGAATCGAGCTCTTTAAACGTTCGCTCACAGCTCACAGAGAGAACGGTCAGCAGACAGAAGACGATGACTCCTCTGGACGTCTTCATCATCTGTGGAGAGAATCAAACAGTGAGCGACTGGCAGAGTTTCACTTTATCATTACTGCGCGAGTGATTTGACACGGCTGTAATAAAGCGCCTGAACGCAGCATTAGCGACAGGAGAAAGTGGACACAGAAGATCATCTGTCTGAGTTTGGAGCAGGGGTGGATTGGCCATATTCTGGAGGAGCACAGAATTTTCCCCTTAAAGTGCGACAAGTTTATTGCTTTTGAAAATAGGACTTGTTTAGATCAGTTACACAATTATTATTTATTTCAGTGAAGCAGCAATTTTAAGAAATGTTGGACAGAAAAGTTATTTTTATTTGAATGTTTAAGCTGCTGACAGGAAGTGACATAGATACAGACGGCATCTTTGCTACCTTAACGTGGTGGGGTTGTTTGAGTGCCCGAATGATCCGAGGAGCTATGTTGTCTGGGGCTTCATGCCCTGGTAGGGTCTCCCATGGCAAACAGGTCTTAGGTGACGGGTCAGACGAAATGCAGTTCAAAGACTCCTATGGACGGTACAAAATCAAGGACCGTGACGTCGCCCGGTATGGCGCAGCCGGGGCCCCACCCTGGAGCCAGGCCTGGGGTTGGGGCTCGAATGCGAGCGTCTGGTGGTCGGGCCTCTGCCCACGGGGCCCGGCCGGGCACAGCCCGAAGGGACGACGTGGGCCCGCCCTCCTGTGGACCACCACCCGCAGAGGGATCCGTAGGGGTCGGGTGCAGAGAGGACTAGGTGGCAGTCAAAGCGGGTGCCTCGACGAGCTGGTCCGCGTGCGCAGCTTCTGGCGTTCGGGACATGGAACGTCACTTCGCTGGGGGGAAGGAGCCTGAGCTTGTGCGGGAGGTTGAGAGATACCGGCTAGATATAGTCGGGCTCACCTCCACGCACAGCCTGGGTTCCGGATCCCAACTCCTGGAGAGAGGCTGGACTCTCCATTTTTCTGGAGTTGCCCGCGGGGAGAGACGGCGGGCTGGGGTGGGTTTGCTTATAGCCCCCCAGCTCAGCCGCCACGTGTTGGAGTTCACCCCGGTGAACGAGAGGGTCGCGTCCTACGCCTTCGGGTTGGGGACAGGTCTCTCACCGTTGTCTCAGCCTACGGGCCCAACATCGGTGCAGAGTACCCGGCCTTCTTGGAGTCCCTGGGAGGGGTACTAGATAGTGCTCCGACTGGGGACTCCATTGTTCTACTGGGGGACTTCAACGCCCACGTGGGTAACGACAGTGAGACCTGGACGGGGGTGATGGGGAAGAACGGCCTCCCCGATCTGAACCCGAGTGGTGTTCTGTTATTGGACTTCTGTGCTAGTTACAGTTTGTCCATAACGAACTCCATGTTCGAGCACAAGGGTGTCCATAAGTGCACGTGGCACCAGGACACCCTAGGCAGGAGGTCGATGATCGACTTTGTAGTTATGTCATCTGATCTCCGGCCGCGTGTCTCGGACACTCGGGTGAAGAGAGGGGCTGAGCTGTCAACCGATCACCACCTGGTGGTGAGCTGGATCCGCTGGCAGGGGGGAGGAAGCCGGTCAGACCTGGCAGGCCCAAACGTGTTGTGAGGGTCTGTTGGGAACGTCTGGTGGATCCCTCTGTCAGTAGGGTCTTCAACTCTCACCTCCGGAAGAGCTTCACCCAGATTCCGAGGGAGGTTGGAGACATGGAGTCCGAGTGGACCATGTTCTCCTCCTCCATTGTCGATGCGGCTGCTCGCAGTTGTGGCCGTAAGGTCTCTGGTGCCTGTCGCGGCGGCAATCCCCGAACCCGGTGGTGGCGCCCGGAAGTAAGGGATGCCGTCAAGCTGAAGAAGGAGTCCTACCTGGCCTTGTTGGCTTGTGGGACTCCGGAGGCAGCTGAGAGGTACCGGCAGGCCAAGCGTGCTGCAGCTCGTGCTGTCACAGAGGCAAAAACTCGGGTCTGGGAGGAGTTCGGAGAAGCCATGGAGGAGGACTATCGGTCGGCCTCGAAGAGATTCTGGCAAACCATCCGGCGCCTCAGGAGGGGAAGCAGTGCTTCACCAACACTGTTTACAGTGCGGGCGGGGAGCTGTTGACCTCGACTGGGGATGTGGTCGGGCGGTGGAAGGAGTACTTCGAGGATCTCCTCAATCCCACTGTCACGTCTTCCGATGAGGAGGCAGAGGCTGGGGACTCGGAGGGGGGTTCGTCCATCACCCAGGCTGAAGTCACGAGGTGGTTAGAAAGCTCCTCGGTGGCAAGGCCCCGGGGGTGGATGAGATTCGTCCCGAGTACCTTAAGTCTCTGGATGTTGTAGGGCTGTCTTGGTTGACACGTCTCTGCAACATGGCGTGGCGGTCGGGGACAGTGCCTCTGGATTGGCAGACCGGGGTGGTGGTCCCTCTCTTTAAGAAGGGGATCGGAGGGTGTGCTCCATTACAGAGGGATCACACTTCTCAGCCTCCCCGGTAAGGTCTACTCCAGGGTGCTGGAGAGGAGGATCCGGCCGATAGTCGAACCTCGGATTCAGGAGGAACAATGCGGTTTTCGTCCCGGTCGTGGCACACTGGACCAGCTCTATACCCTACATCGGGTGCTCGAGGGTTCGTGGGAGTTCGCCCAACCAGTCCACATGTGCTTTGTGGATTTGGAGAAAGCGTTCAACCGTGTCCCTCGTGGTGCCCTGTGGGGGTGCTCCGGGAGTATGGGGTCCGGGGCCCTCTGCTAAGGGCTGTCCGTTCCCTGTATGACCGCAGCAGGAGCTTGGTTCGCATTGCCGGCAGTAAGTCAGACCTGTTCCTAGTGCGTGTGGTCTCCGCCAGGGCTGCCCTATGTCACCGGTTCTGTTCATTACCTTTATGGACAGAATTTCTAGGCGCAGCCAGGGCCGGAGGTGTCCGGTTTGGGAACCTCAGGATCTCATCTCTGCTGTTTGCAGATGATGTTGTTCTGTTGGCTTCATCAAATCAGGACCTCCAGCGCGCACTGGGGCGGTTTGCAGCCGAGTGTGAAGCGGCCGGGATGAGGATCAGCACCTCCAAATCTGAGGCCATGGTTCTCCACCGGAAAAAGGTGGCTTCCCCGCTTCAGGTCGGTGGGGAGTCCTTACTCAAGTGGAGGAGTTCAAGTATCTCGGGGTCTTGTACACGAGTGAGGGACGGATGGAGCGTGAGATCGATAGACGGATCGGTGCAGCGTCAGCAGTGATGCGGTCACTGTATCGGACTGTTGTGGTGAAGAGGGAGCTGAGTCTGAGGCAAAGCTCTCGATTTACCGATCGATCTACGTTCCCACCCTCACCTATGGTCATGAGATCTGGGTAATGACCGAAAGGACAAGATCGCGGATACAAGCGGCCGAAATGAGTTTCCTTCGCAGGGTGGCTGGGCGCACCCTCCGAGATCGGGTGAGGAGCTCAGTTACCCGGAGGAGCTCGGGGTAGAGTCGCTGCTCCTTCACGTCGAAAGGAGCCAGCTGAGGTGGCTAGGGCATCTGTTCCGGATGCCTCCTGGTCGCCTCCCTCGGGAGGTGTTCCAGGCATGTCCTATTGGGAGGAGGCCTCGTGGAAGGCCCAGGACACGCTGGTGGGACTATGTCTCCGAGCTGGCCTGGTGTCGCCTCGGGGTCCCCCCAGAACAGCTGGAGGAGGTGTGGGTCCCCCCAGAACAGCTGGAGGAGGTGTGCGTGGATCGGGAAGTCTGGGCATCTCTGCTGAGACTGCTGCCTCCGCGACCCGGCCCCGGATAAAGCGGAAGAAAATGGATGGATGGATGGACGGCATCTTTGGAATCTCCCATATATGGTCATGTTTGAAACAGTTAAAGTGCATATGTACAGTAGTCCTTAGACTACATTTTCACAAATACGTAGTTAACACAATTATATTCAAGATTCATGTTAAAATTTACCTAAATCTGGCAAAAAAAGACCTTTTTATTTTGGAAAAAAAAAAATCACTTCCGCATTAGCCATGGAGCACCGGAGGAGCTCAGTTACCCGGGAGGAGCTCGGAGTAGAGTCGCTGCTCCTTCACGTCGAAAGGAGCAGCTTAGGTGGCTAGGGCATCTGTTCCGGATGCCTCCTGGTCGCCTCCCTCGGGAGGTGCTCCAGGCAAGCCCTATTGGGAGGAGACCCCGTGGAAGGCCCAGGACACGCTGGTGGGACTATGTCTCCGAGCTGGCCTGGTGTCACCTCGGGGTCCCCCCAGAACAGCTGGAGGAGGTGTGGGTCCCCCCCAGAACAGCTGGAGGAGGTGTGCGTCCCCCCCAGAACAGCTGGAGGAGGTGTGCGTGGATCGGAAGTCGGGCATCTCTGCTGAGACTGCTGCCTCCGCGACCCGGCCCCGGATAAAGCGGAAGAAAATGGATGGATAAATCTGATCAAGAATATAAGAAAAAAGACTGTCAAATAACTACAAAAAAGAGCGCCATCTGCTGTATTTTTATTGCACCTATCTTCTTCTACGTCAGCACTGAAGAGCGTTCTACTGTGCTAAGGAGTTGCTAAGGACATTTCCCTGTTATATTAACCACAGTTTTGACTTTTTAATCATACTTTCTCCACAAGCTGATATTTTATGGGTGTAAAACTGTGATATTTTCCTTAACACCGGTATTATCCCACCAAATCAAGAAGAATTATACAAACTTGAAACCTGTCATATGCACTTTAAAGGCAACTAAACACCAAATCAAGTTTTTTTTTACTGATAAACTGTCTCAGTGGGTGTCTCATAGTCTTGTCTACAGGTCCCTGACATTATTCTGACATTATAGCGCAAACATGTCAAATCCTAACTTTGGCCTGAAAACGAATGGGTTGCGCCCCCTTCAGGGTAAACTCTGCTACTAAATTAGAATTTCTGATTGGCTGGAGACGTGTCCACGGCCTCCACAGAACGTCATAAGCCGCACCAGCTCCACACATCGTCATCAGGTGCTGCCCATGTCCCGCCCCTGTACCTGTGGTTTATAACCAAGTCCCTCCCACGTAATCAGTCTGCTGTGATTGTGCCAATGCAAAGGCCCAGCACTGACACCACAGCTACAGCACAAGATGAAGTTAGTCCAGGCTCAGACTCTATGTCTATGTAGAGACTAAGCAGTGAGTAACAGTGTAGGGAACACACACAGCAGCTTGATTCAAATAAATTAAAGGGGTTGTTGGTTTAAAAGTACTTAAATAATGTCTATTTCCTAATTTATTTACCAGCCCTTTTGTCGTTGTTAATTGGTGACAAAGCAATTGTGGAACAATGATCGTAAATTGATGTTAAAATATGTATTTGTGGAAGTGCGCGGTTACGCTGATTTGGGCCAGGCTGGTCAGAGTCCAGGGCCGGTTTTAGTCCCAGTCCCTGATTTGGATCAACACAACCTCATCATGAAAACACAATTCAAACAGAAACGCCGTCTGGGAAGACGAGGAAAGCTTTATGACAGCGTAGCCTGTATTTGTACAAAACAAACATGTTTTTAAAAGGGACTGCGCTCAAAAACACTCTTATTATTGGCTCCATTGATTAGCTCCATACAGTTACATTATTAACACTCCATACATTTCCCACCAAAACACAGATGGATGAAGGTAGAAAAATCCAGTGCAGATTAAACTAGTTAATTAAAACATATTAATTATTTACAAGTTTAAATGATCACCGGGGCGACAGTGGCGCAGATGGTAGAGCGGGTCGTCTCATGATCGGAAGGTCGTGGGTTCGAATCCCGCCTCTGACGGTGCACATTGTCGTTGTGTCCTTGGGCAAGGCACTTCACCCACATTGCCTCCAGTGTCTGCCTCCACTGGTAGCCCCCTAGGAGAGACCAACAGGCCCGGTTTGTACCGTGAGGCCGTCCTTCTGTGGACCCACCACTGCAGAAGGAGCCATGGGGGGCTGGTGCAATGTGATTTGGGCAGCTCCGGCGGCTGCCCCACGACCCGGCAACGGACAAGTGGAAGAAAATGGATGGATGGATGGATAAATGATCACCAGAAGTGGGTCTATACATGTAGACGGTAGTTTTTGCTCACCGTTGGATTAGCAGAAGCTCGTTTGGAGATGAGATCTGCAGATACTCCTCAGTCACAGGCGGAAAGATGGAAAGAGGTTCGTCTTTCACTGGAGAAAAGAGAGAGACCTCTGGACAAACAGCTTGGAGTCTGATCTTATAAAGGGTCGGCTGCTGCAGGAGGAGGAGGAGGTCGAGGAAGAGGAGGAGGAGGACGAGGAGGAGGAGGACGAGGAGGAGGAGGAGGGGCTCTGAGGAAATTCTGTTTCCTCTGATTGTTCCAGAATGGTCAATAAGAAAAGAGAAATGAAAGTGTTTCTGAAATGAGGAAAGAAACTGTATAACTGTTTGAAAGTCAGAAGTGAAAGCACCAGAATCAGGATTTTAGGAAGAAATGTTTAACTGTCTTGTCCGTGTGACGTGTTTCACTTCAGAGACAAACAACACAGAGTCATTACAATTAAGTAACTCAACTTACAAGTGCATTTAAATGTTTAAATAAAAAAAGTGCCAAACTCCCCAAACCGTAGTTCCATTTTGACGGTGGCAATGATTAACAACATAAATAAATAAAACCTGCAGTTCTGATCAAACCTGTGTTTGTCGACCTTCCACAGTTTGTGTAACTCTGTGACTGCACTGGGAGACTCTGACCCCGAACAAACGCTTCAGTGAAAACATCTACAGTATGTGCCAACCAGAGGAGGCTCGAGTCACGACTTCTGGACAGTCCAAGTGAAACTACAGTGAGCAGACTTTATGCTTTAGACTTTATTTTTCGGGTGGGCGCTTATAAGCCTTTGGCTTCGGCCCACTCCCTGTGGGCCAAGGAAATTGTAGGCCTCATACCCAGGAAACAAACCCAGCCACTGGCTCAGATACAGATCACAGCAGAGGTTTACAGGAAGCCAACTCATACTGACCAGTATTTGATGTTTGACTCCATCCACTCCAACACAAAATAGGGGTCATTAGGACACTCAGACATAGAGCTAAAGAGGTGCCTACCAGTGCAGAAGGAAAGACCAAAGAGGAACAGATGTCCAGAGAGCCCTCTCAGACTGTGGCTATCCTAACTGGTCCTTCACTAAAGCACAAAGGGCAGGAAGACCCAAAGAGCAGGACAGACAGACTACAGAGCCCAGAAGAAAGGGAGTTGCAGTGCCGTATGTAGCCGGGGTCTCAGAGAAACTTCAGAGAATCTTTAACAGCACAGGATTCCAGTGTACCACAAACCTGTGAACACACTGAGACAGAAATTAGTTCATCCCAAAGACAAAACTCCGAGCCACAAACAAAGCAATTTGGTTTATTCTATTCGATGCAAAGAAAAAGAATGCAAAGAACATTATATTGGAGAAACCAAACAAGTCTTACAGAAGAGACTTTATCAACACCGAAGAGAAAGCACAAGTGGCCCTCAGTCGGTGGTGCACCTTCACCTTAAAGCCTCCAATCACTCCTTTGAGGACGGGGAGGTCAACATTTTAGCTAAAGAAGAACGTTGGTTTGAACGAGGAGTAAAAGAAGCTATTTTTGTCAAGAAAAAAAATCCTCCATGAACCGGAATGGTGGACTCAGATTAATCTTCCTTCACTTTACTCCAATCTCCTTCGGGAAAAACTGACAGGGCACGGCCAGTCGATACCTCAGCTAACAAAAGAACAATAGGCAGGTAATTAGCAGTGATCATCTATGAATAGGACAGGACTGACCGATACTGCGGTTGAGCAGGTCGTTAGAGACGCTCTACGTCAAAGGTTTTTACCCACAGGTGAGACTGTAACAAGTGCTGCAGACCAAACTTTGATTTAAAATATTTAATTTTTTGTTGTTTTAAATTTTTGGTTGACAATTAAGTGCTACATAATTATTATCATAGGACCATATACAATACAGATTTTATTGCTTTAAGTGAAAACACTAAGTATTTATTTTATCTGAGTGGTGGTCCTGCATGACAAAACAAACATGAGGGGCCTTTCCGAAACCGTTCCCTCCTCCCTCCCCTCAGGCCTCAGTGAGGGCGCCTTCAGAGGTTCACTCATCAGAGAAATTCGAGCTGTGACTTTCAGACGCACTCTCCCTCACCCTCACCGACTGCACAGCCCATAATGCTGCAAAATCACAAGTTCGACTGATCATACTTTTAAATGGAAAAAAAGGTTCCCTTATGAGTTTACAAAGTAATTCAGATTCAAATGTGTTGTATTTACATGATATAATTTAGCTTCTTCAAACTCACAAGTGAGAACTTTTCCTTTCCCAATAAAGCAAAGGAAGGAGGGAGCGATTTCGGAAAGGCCCAATGTGTTGATCGAAAACAAACTATATTGGGCGGGTTTGTAGGAGGCTGGCTTTCAGACCGGTTCAAGCCAGTCTGGGGCCTTTCGGAAACCACTCCCTCCTCCCTCACCCTTACACTCAGTTTGCACGTGCCCGCGGAGTGGAGTTCTGTCCGAAACGGAGCACTCAGTGAGGGGAAGTGTCTGATCAGCTCCTTCACAGCGAGTCTGCATCGATACCTCACTCAACAGGTGTGTGTTACACCTGAGCAGGTCCCCGAGCAACACACACCAAACAACATCAGTTCTGCTTTTATTTAGGAGCACCTAAGTGATCATTTGAACAACTTTACCATCATCATTAATGAAAAGAAAGCGACAGTGAGACTTTTATGATTTTATTGGGAGAGGAAACGTTCTCACTAGTGAGTTTGAAGAAGCTAAAACAATAATGTAAATACGACATATTTGAATCTGAATTACTTTGTAAACTCATAAGGGAACATTTGTTTCCATTTAAAAGTATGATCAGTCGAACTTGTGATTTTTGCAGCATTATGGCTGTGCAGTCTGTGAGTGCGAGGGAGAGCGCGTCTGAAAGTCACAGCTCGAATTTCTCTGATGACTGAACCTCTGAAGGTGCCTGAGGAGCCCTCACTTAGGCCTGAGTGGAAGGGTGTAGGGAAGGGAGGAGGGAACGGTTTCGGAAAGGCCCTGGCACTACGTCTTGGAGCCTGAGCACAAGTGTGCCTTTGTCGTCGCGGTGGCTCGAAATATTTTCCAGGTGAACAAGTGTATCCTTTACTGCAAAAACGGTGGTTATGTTTGTCAAATCTGGCCATTTGTGGCACTACTTATGATCGAAATACGTGCTCTCAGCTAGCATTAGCCGATGTTAACATATTGTGGGTCGTTAGAAAGAAATGTTTTGGGAAACTTTGTTGCGTTTATGTGTTAAACCTTTTTTAATAAAACGGAATCGAAATACCAAGAATACAAATAATATTGGCAGAGATCCTGGTTGCAATTTGGAGAATTAATTTGGTTAACATTGTAAGTGGCCGTGAAAGCTAGCGTGTTGGGAGGACTATCTGAACAGAGAGGATTATACTGAAGTCTATACTACACGCATTTACGGGTCAGTTCGTCCTGAGAGGTCTTAATAAAAGACGAGAATATTCACACATCTCTAAAAAATCAGATCACGTGTAGATCAGGCGGAGGCGAAACGAAATTGCCCTCGGATCTAACACCACAACAGCGTTAGCTCAACGAGCTCAGAACCAGTGGCCCATACAGTGTTCAGTGAACAACACAAGGTGAGCCAAAGTGGGCAAACTCATGTCTTGTTCTCCAAACGCACACTTTATTATCTCCAGTTCACCCTGCGTCACCGTAAAGTTGTACAAAAACGTATCATAAACGTGGTGCGGTATCAGTTCTGTTTGTGCTAACCACAGGTAGCTTCTCCCCTTTTTGTAAGTTTCTAAGTAAACATTGTTATATGGCCTTATTTGGTAAGGGTGAACTATGCATCGATTCAACTTTTAGGGTTGTAATATTTATCATCGCCAAGACTTATTTTAAGATAAGATAATCCTTTATTGATCTAACAATGGAGAAATTTACTTGTTAAATCAGCTCTCAGACAAAACTCAGGGTGTGTGGCGAGAAAGATGAGGACACAAGCAAGCTGCAAGTGAGTCAACTTTATTTCTTTCGAGCCAACAGCAGAATAAACAAAAAAATGAAAGACGAACACCCCCCCCCGAACACCCAGAAGGGAACATACATAAAAGTCAGTCTCTCAATGGGGGCCTAATCAGCCTGCCATAACGGCTGCGCCGACCAACAGTCGGTAGCAGGTGGGGCCTGTAAAAACAGTGTGATCATGTGAATCTTGGGCAGGGCCAACAGTGTCCATAACAGGCTGAGAGTCAGTCAGTGCGAGGAGCGGAGCCGGGGCCTGGAAGGAGGACGACCACGCCAAGGAACCTGGCTGGCAACACAGCTTCGCCTGCTAAAACGTACGCTGGCATAAGGCGATCCAGATCACCAACTCTCTGCGGCGCCCATATCCAAAACAAAACCCTTGGCCCCCCGTTCAAGTACACGGAACGGGCCGTCATAAGGAGGCTGGAGGGCGAGTGGTGGGCGTCGCGGCGCACAAAAACAAAACGGGCAGACTGGAGCGGGGTGGGCACGAACGACCGCGGAAAACAATGGTGCACAGGGCTCGGAGCAAAAATGCCACCGGACGAAAAGGGACCAACGGCTGCACGGAGACTCGGCGCGGCAAAACTCACCCGGGACACGGAGCGGCTGAGCAAAAACCAACTCAGCAGAAAAGCGCCAAGGTCCTCCTTAGGAGCCGAACGCAACCCGAGCAAAACCCACGGCAAACGATCCACCCAACTGTCATCCGTAAGTGAACGATGGAAACGCTCACACAACCCGTTTGCCTGAGGGTGGTATGCCGTGGTGCGGTGCACCTGCACCCCTAGGGAACGCGCCATACCAGACCAAAGCTCTGAAATAAACTGGGGGCCTCTGTCAGAAGTAATATCCGACGGCACACCAAACCGAGCGACCCAAGCTGAGAGAAACGCATTTATCACATCAGCGGACGTGGTGGACGACAGAGGCACCACCTCAGGCCACCTGGTGGTCCGATCCACCATAGTAAACAGATGTGTGAAACCTTTTGACGGCGGCAGAGGACCAACCAGATCTACGTGCACATGGTCGAAACGCCTGGCTGGAATCGGAAAAGGTTCCAGAGGGGCTTTGGTATGGCGGTGCACTTTAGTACGCTGACATGCAACGCAAGACGCTGCCCCCCTTTAATGTCTTTGCGTAAACCAGACCAAACAAAACGGGAACAACCAGCTTCACCGACGCACGCACACCGGGTGTGAGAGAGAGTGCACAGAGTCAAAAATGCCGACGGCGCCAACCTGCTGGAACTACAGGGCGAGGGCGTCCGGTCGAAACGTCACACAGGAGGGCGGGCCCCCATCCTGCACCTCCTGCTCCTCAAGCTTAAGGCCTGTACCGATAGAGCAAAGGCCAGGATATCCGCGTCGCCAGGCTGCTCGGCCGCCATCTCCGAAAAATCCATCCCGAGAAGCACAGGGCAAACGAGCACGCGAGAGAGACAACCCACGACCGAGTTAGACTTTCCTGCGACATGACATATGTTGATTGATTGATTGTTTATTCCGAGTTCAGTGTATAATACATATAAACATGACTATTTAACATGCATTCATGACATTTTAACGTACTGTACATCAACTCGAAAAGGAGTGGAAGGAAGTATAACTTATAAAGTCCCATCCCTGTTAAAATCATATTTTCATTAATGTGTTGGAGCCAGTAACAGGGCAATGTATAACAACCTGATGGCAACAGTCAGCACAATGATCCCAGCCAATCCCAGCTGCAGCCGACAACGCAACGACACACCAGCAACGCACAAAGCCGCCGAGCCAGTGAAGCACAAATCTCCCTCCAACAATGACAGGACGCCACGTTCAGTCAGTATGACCACTAATGTCATTTGTTGGCCTGAGAAGTCCAATTTGCTTTTAGTTTAATTTTACTATTTTTCCTATTGTTGTCGTTTTTCCTTCTTTCTTTAAAACATTATTCCAGTAATGCACAATAGTTTGTAATATTCTGGTGGGGTTTGTTGAGGGGGAGTTACTGCCTCTTCAACTGGCCCGCTCTACACCCTGGCTTTTTAATGCACCACACTTACATACATCACACTTCACAAATAACTCAATTAAACAAATATAATAATAATGATAATTAAACCCAAATTAAATTATATTGAGGATGGTAATGACAACTGGGAAGTAGCAAGATCTCAGTATATAATATGTATTAATGCACCTTTATAACATAAAAGTAGCACATTCTTTTGTTCTTTATTTTGCTGTTGTTTTTATTTTTGTTCTGGTTCATCATTTATTGTTACTTTGCCCTATGTTCCTTTGTTTATGATTGATACCTTGTAAATATTAAATGTAATGTTATTATTTTATTTGGGGTGGGCGCTTAAAAGCTTTGGCTTCAGCCCACTCCCTTTGAGCAGGTTAACTGCTCAAACAAATAAATAAAAAAAAAAAAAAAAAAAAAAATATTCAACTACCCACTAAACATTAGACGTCTAATGGACGTGCAGATCATGTCTATATTGCGTCCGTCGGTCCCAAGACCAATTCTGAACGTCTAAATGACGTGCAAATTAGGTCCACTATTTGGACGTCCAATTATGACACTATTTGAACGTCAATATGCAGTTCAACATTTGAACGTCGGACTATGTGACTTTTTGGACGTCATGGGACGTCTAACACAGGTGCAGGAAAATGACGTTATGAATATAATACTTTATTAATATTATTCATGACAAATATCAACATTGTTGTCATCAATATTATTCATGTATATTCATTTGATTATCTGTGATTAATCATTTATTATCAATTATTTATTTGAGTACATTATATCTTGTTGACTAATTTAGTATTTATGTATTTTTATTTATTTGAAATTTAGGGAAAATTATAGCCTACAAAAAACGATTATAAATCCTATTTATGAGTTCAACCAGTCAACACCACTCTGATTGGCTGAAGCAGTACATCATCATAACCCAACCAGTAAACGCCACTCTGATTGGCCGAAAACACCAAGCCGGGCTTTTGGTGCAATTCAAATTTTTCCCAGACAGAGAGACAGTCGCTTTTTCTTCTCTACTCGTGAACCAAATGACCGCACGGCTCTGCCCAGCACGTCAAACTCGTGTTCAGAAGGTAAGTGAAAGTTCGGTCAGGTTAGTTAATTGCATGTTCATTATGTATTTGTAGTCTTAGCTGTTTGGGGTCTCAAACCACCGGAATCTGCTGCTGCTTTTGGCATTGGCCGCGATCAGCTAACATTCGCTATTGGCTATAGTTAATTTGAAATGACTAAAAACGACCTACAAATATTCAGTTAACTGAAGCTTTAACGTCAACAACCACAGTTTGGCGAAGTCACTGCACTAACCAAAGCTAGGTAAGGCTGATAGTCAACCTAAGCTGATAGTTTGCTATCTTTGCCTAACTCGCTAAGTTAGCATTAGGCTAACTAGCGGTGGTTATGCTAGCTGCTCCCACAAGGCAGATGATACGTTTTTGATATCAAGCACTGGGTGGAATTACAGACACCTTTTGGGACATGGTTGTAGCCAGCCTGTAGGTCAAGGGAGGTGGTGGTGGGGTATTCTTAGGGCTAAAATATTATTTGATTTAAAGTATTTTAGTTAGTAGTTTGTCAAAGTTAAGTCACAAAACTGCAGATGAATAGGGATTTTTTGTTTATCCCTCTGCATATAAACAAGGGGAAAGGGCTAAAAGAGTGCTAAGGGTAGAAATGGGATTCAGCTTATGTATCATCACAACTATTATGAATTAGTTGAATTATGAATATACAGAGATACAGGCACAGCACTTTGGCGTTTATCAACACCCAGTGTGTATTCATCTCATTACACTTTAAACACTAAAAGTGTTAATCAGTCCTTGTCTAATACTATTTTTATGTTTTTGAGGTTCTCGACATGCAGCAAGAGGTGGTTCCGGGATGGCTATCGCTCCAGGTAAATAAACAGGATAAAGCACTGCATCAGTAGTGGCTGGCTTCTACTGGTTAGTCACCAGCATTTTTGGCCAGACATGGTATTGTTTGTCCAGGTGATTTAAAAATAATTGTACAAGGTCCAGCAGTGAATCCATTACTAAGTTCTGACACAAACATGTGCCCGGTTACAGGTCCGAGGTCACGGCACAGTGGGGGTGCACTGCAGATCCAGGTCCAGTGAGGGCTCGAGACGCAGCAGCCGGTCCAGGTCACAGTATTATGGTGATGTTTTGAGGCACACCAGCATCTCCAGGCCTGACGGGTTACGCTGTAGCAATCTGACCAGCCCCCCGTATTACAGGCTAAGGCATGGTGAGTTGTCAGAAGACCATTTCATCAGAGCACTTTGCAATTCATTGTTTGGTACTGATTGTTAGGTTATGTCGAATTTTATATTTCTCTTCTTATGCTGCCAAATCTGTTGACACGTTTGTCCGCTGTTAATTTCTAAATTCACTTTCTGTGGTGCAGATGCAAGTGACCGATGGAAAGGCGCAAAGGACACCAAGGACTGCGTCCACCAAAGTCCTTAACAAGTATGTTTCAACATAGATTATTTTGTTTGTTTGTGTGTGGACCTGCTGCATGGCTTTATTTGCTTTTTTCTTGCTTAATCCTTATGTACCTCTTGCACATCTTTATGTAGTTTATTTTAATGAAAATTTCAATCTTTAAGTGTGGAGTTTGCATGTTCTCCCGTGTCTGTGTAGGTTTCCTCCGGGTACTCCGGTTTCCCCTACCACCAGCATGTTGTTAAATTTTCATCTATTTTGACAAGTTCACAAGATTTAGTTTTATAGACCAGCTCTTCTGCAACCTAGGGTATACTGATCATGTAAGTTTAGTTGAAGACCTGTGTGATGTTCCTAAAATATCATTGACGTTGATTATAATTCTTTATTTTTATTTAAGCTGTTCACTAATGGCCAGATGGCAAATTGAATATGAAGAGGAAGGTGATGGACAAGAAGCCTTTTGAGAAGACTCCTGTTTATAAAGGTAAGCCATATAATGTTGAAAAAGGAAAGAAAGTCGGCCCCTTTCAATCTTGATTGGACAGAACATTTACTAACTTGACGTAAAAAAATGCAATGCAACTGTTTACCATTTGCTCTGACATTTTTTGTATTAATCCAATATGGTAGTGGATGTATAGGCAACCCATTTTGCGTTCAAATATGGGGATGTGTATTACAGCAGATTACTTCATATCACTTGTCTTTTCTACTCGTGCAGATGGAGTCATGAAATTGGATTCAACAGCAACAGAGGGCTCAGTAAGGCTGTGTGCCTCTGAACACCTTAAACATTCACCACAAAGACAGGGAGGTGGAGATCACTGCACTGGTTTCTCAGCGACTAAAAACTTCAATCAGCGACCAAAGGAGAAAGTGGCTGAAAGAACGGGTGTGGCAGAGGGAGCTGCGGAAGGAAGGAGGAGGTGTAGCGAACCGTGCCGGACACCACGCTCTGAAACCAGGGACAAACCCAGGGAGGCACTGACACCGTTTTTAGAGATCAGACAGGAGACTTGAAGTCAGCCAGGTTTCCTCCGGTGCTACGTTTCCCCGCACCTCAAAAAACATGCTCTAGGTTTGGTCCACAGTGGTGGCGCAGCTATGACGAACACCTGAACACAAAAATCGGCTGTCGGATACAACGACAAATAAGCACTTACCTTACTTATTCTTCACAGCCAGATTATCCATAGCTTTGACTAGTTGGTTCTGCAGGTTGCCTGTTTTGTCAATGTTTAATAAAAAATAATTGAGATGGCGATTTGAATGTGATTGTATTTGTGACGCTTTGTATAGGAGTTCAGAAGTCAATTTGCATTAATACATTATTTGTATAATTTTGCTCTCAGTACAAACCATTTGGAATTGTTTTTGGCCTTATATTCTTGTTTACCTGAGACGATGGTTCCCACATGTTTGAAAAAGGTTCTAATACTGTCTTCTTAGCTTAAACTATATGATTGATTTTTTTATAGTAAAGATAGGTTTGTTTACCTGCCTTAACTAGTTTCCTTTCTGTCTTACTCTAGAACAATCAGTTTGCCAAATTTCCCGCTCTAAGGCGCTGTTGCTTTAAGGAACAGGCTCCTCACTCACTGCTGCTCCCAGATGACATGCGGCACTGCGTGCCACAGGTGGTCAGTTCGCCCCCAGAGGAGCGGTAGAGTGAGACGACACTGCCTCAGACTTTCGTGTTTTTTTACTAAATGTGTGCGTTTAATGCATCTGTAAGATACCGGACTTTGGTACAATTGTTACCAACCATTCTGTGTGTTGCAATATCATTATAGTTGAGGCATTTCAATATATATTTGTAATTTCGCTAAGTTTAATGGTTTGCCTCACTCTATCCGCCATTACCACGAGGACAATCAAAATCTTCTGTCGGCATTGTGCGCCCTTTGCGGCCCCTTGCGGATTTTACAGTGTAACACACAGATCAAACTTCACCAATTATTTGTTTACTCCTGTAAATGCAGGTTAAATACCATGTTGACATGTATAAGGGCCCATTTTATATTACAATAACTTTATGACATTGTTTAATGGGAACACATTCTAATTGCTTATTTTTGTTCTTTTATACGGTGACCACACACCACACACACACACACACCCAGCTAACCTACCATCGCTTCAGATACACCCTGTTACAACTCATCTGTACGTGTACTCCATTGTGGAAATTTATTAAGACAAAATCAAACCTCTGGATCGCGCTGCCAGTCTTTCATGACCGAAGACTTAGGCCACGGACTTTAGTGTAAACCCAGTAAACATTCAAAACAATATTTCAACAAGTGGTCCTTCGAGTCCGGTTTACACGAGCTGCGCCATGGCAACATCTAGAGATTTTCTTCGATGAAAGCAGCTTCATAACGTCCCGCGTGCCCAGGCAGAGGCGCCGCCATTCCCGGACATCTGGAGGACTTTGAGCTCGGACTACCCCATTAACACGTCTTAGCCGATCCACAGAATGTCAGTATTACCACCGCAACCAAGTTATTTGTGCCATTGAGTCCAGACAGCATGGTCTACAACTTTTCTGCAACCGTGCTACCAGTATGCAGGAATACATAGGACAGAATGCAGCGTTTTAGAGGCACGCTGGCAGGCCATAAGCCAAACAGATGGAGAGTTTGGAAAACGGAGATGGGTAATGTCCGATTGACCTCATATCCAAGAGTGCCTTTGCTCGACTCAAATATCCCCTACGCTTCGGAAGAGAGCAACAGCGGTTCAACAAGTCTCCCTCATTAGAGAGAATACCAGAAATAGAGCTACACTTTCGCTCCAGGAAACAGGTTGTTCCGCCTCCAACCGACCTCAGCTTGTCTACACCAGCAAGTACAGGAATCCACTCCCTAGTACTTCCCAGCATCCCCCGCGCTCCGCCGCCTGCCACCTATACTGCGAGCAGCCCCCTCCAGCAGTGGTCTGGTTTTCAGCACCAAGGACAGTTCACTGATTCCCCTGCGTGCTTACAGCTCCAACTCCCTTGTAGCAGCCAAAGCTCAGCCTCAGGATAACTTGGCCAAACACCTCCTGTTAGATTATGCTACCAGCGGCCTTGCTGCCAACCCTATATGCAACTCCAGGCCACATCCACGCAAGCCTGCAGTTGCCACTACTGACCACTGATAAAAACAGTGGACCCTGTACACTCAGTCCGTATACTGCACCAAGCCATTTCTCAGCCTGTGCCACGAGATGCTATACCCCATCTACTTATACCCCTATGCAGTGCAGCCTTCCTTGCGGCACCTGGTCAGCCACCTCCTCAGCTTCTGCCATGTTAATGTACCAACATGATGAGATGGCTATTGCATCATCATTGGGCATCCGCCAAGCCAAAGCTGTCCATCTTCAGCTCCCTGTAAAGAGAGTGACTTCCTCATGCTGAAGAAAAGGTTTAGACAGTGTGCTCGGCACCCCACAGCCATCTAACAGAAGATTACAAATATCAAGTTCTTCTTGACCATTTTGAGATTCCCGCAGCAGTCCAGATTGCAAAAAGGTATATTAACAGTACCACTCCGTACACCATGTGGCCATGACTGCCCTTCAGTTAAGATATGCCAGCCCCGACAGCTGCGTGCAGGGGAGAACTCAAGCAATCCTGAATTGTCCCACAGTGAGATTCAGGTGATTTACCAAGGCATTGAGGATTTTGCGGCTGCAGTGGCACTCTGGTTGGCATGCTTACACTATGCAAGGCCCCTTCATCATCGAGCTGTCTGTGGATCACATGTGGACACTTTGCTTCACCAAGTACCTGCCCAACTTTTAGAGACTCATTGCTGAGCATGCTTTAATAGGGGATATCATACAGAGCGGCATTTGAAAAAGACCTACCACTCTACCGGGACTTAGCTGAGTGCTTGAACGTAAAGTACAAACGTCTGCAAGTGTCACGCCGGCTTGGAACAAACCACTGAGTTCTTAGAACGCAGACAAAGGGAGAGAAGAAAGTGTGTGGTAAACAAACAGAAATCCAAGTCCACTGCAGTGCTACTTGGAAGTAACCAGAGTGCTTGAGCCCCCTGTACCGCTCGGCTCCTCCTCCACTCCAAAACAAGAAGCGCGGAAAGATTCAAACCACTACTGTCCATACAGCAATAATCAGGCAGCACTATTTAAATGCATGTGCAGATCTTCACTAGGCTCACCGATATGTGAAGCCAAGCAGGTTGGATCAAGGAGAAAGGAAAATGCTGGAAAATGTGTAGAACATACACCAGAACAACTGCACACTCAAGAAGCCCTGTTCCACGGTGAGCGAAAACCACTCCCATTGTACTACATGAAGTAGCCCTCACTGAGAAGTATACTGACTGCTGAGTACAATCCGCCAATGTAGTTTTACATTGATCAGGCCACCCACTCAGCAAAGTGATGTTAAGAAAGGTTGTCCTGTCCGTTTAGCATAACGGCGATGAAATACATGACACATACGCTGTATTGATGACGGCTCTGAGCGACTATCTCCTGCCTGCAGCGATGTCCGCGAAGCTGGGCCTCTCCGGAAACAGGAAGGTTTATCCCTGAGAAACTATTCGACAGGGGAAGTAGTACAGTTAAAGGGAGCCACTGTGTCATTCAAAGTGTCAAACACAAACAAAGAAGGTGCTGAAATACAACATCGATAATGCTTTCACAGCTTCTAGTTGACCTTTGCCTGAGCAGTCCTGTCAGGCCGGAGCGCCTTGCAGAAGGTTACAAACTACTTAAAGGGCTCAATTTGCCATCCTCCACAGCGTCAAGCCCATGGTCCTCATCGGGTCAGACCATCCGCCACCTAGATTACGCCTAAGCAGCCTGTAAGAAGTGGTCCATTGTGGTCCTTGTGGCTGTGTGCACCGCCTTGGGATTGGCTGTGCAGGACCAGCCAACTTCTTAAAACAGCCTTCGCGTGAAAGAAATTGCCTTCATTTATCAGTTCTGTCTCCCCTCAGAAGAGCGCATCAGCATGTGGAAAGACTATGGCAAATTGACACGCTGCCATTTTCGCTCACCCCAAAGAGGCCACACGCTCTGGAGAAGATAAGGCAGCCCTAGAACAACTGGAGCAGGAAAGTTAGGGTCACATAGATTGATGTGAGTCGCCTATGCTGTCCCACTCCTGCGTAGAAAAGAGATTCTCAACTCTACACGCTACACCCTAACGCTTATATGCCTCTTCTCAGAGCCACCCGAGCGGCGTCTCTCACAAATCCAGAACAGCTGTCAGTTTTACAATGAGGAAAGCACAAATGTTCAGGCGGTTACACTGTGAAAATCAGCACAGAGAGGTCGAAAGCTCAGAGGAGTATGGTTCTTGCCACACCATTCTTTGTTTCCACATGGCAAACCAGAGTTTTGTATATCAACTGCTCCTTTGTACAGGCAAGCCTGCCTCAATAGTAACCTCCTTCCTGGTCCCACAATGCGGCTCATCTCTTCTCGCGAGGCTCCTAAGATTTCCGGGAATATGCGGCTTAGCCATCTTGGTGACATACGTGGCATGTTTCAATTCAGTGCGTCTCCTCCCAACAAGACAGCCAACTACTCCGTTTCCTGTTGGAGAGACGGGGAGAGAGCGCAGCCCTGATGTTACGCAGTGCGTTGTTACCATTCAGCACAAACTTGCAGTTCCGTGTTGTGCCATATATGCACTACAGCTTCATTGTCCAAGACTACATGAAGGGCAACGAAGAGTTTGTCAACTCAGATATTTGCAGGCATTCTAGTGTAGACAACGTCTCCAGTCAGCTCCCCGCCACAAGACCAGGCGCAACAGCTCATTGAAGACTCAGAGCCCTGCTTGCTTTACAGCTGAGGGTTTGACATAAGACAATGTCCTTGATAATATGCCTAATTCATCTCTCATCTCCCACCGAAGCCAAGTCCACCAGCTGCTGAGCTGTTGGTTGTCTGCGCACAAAGGAGACCCCGTGGAGTCTACTCTAGCTGCAGTGGAACTGCAGCAACAGACACCTGAGCTACAGACACAGAGACATTCACCTGCTGAACCCACTCTGAGGTACGTAGGACAGAGTGCTTGCAAGCCAGTACGGACCCACTGGGCTTTCTATCCCCTACACAAACACGTGCTAAGTGCTGGATCCGAAGCCCATGTGGAAGAAAGGCAGAGAGTGACGAGGGCCCATAACAGATGAAACTCCTCCTGTGTGCAGCTTGGAGAGTGAACTACCACAGCTACAGCAGGTCACAATTCCAAAGATTGCTACACTTCAGATATACGCAGCCGCAACCCAGTAATCTGCACGTATTCACTGATGCCTGCAGAGAGAGCCTACGGTCCGTGCCTACCTACGGGCAGAGCATAACAGCCACCACCGCAGTACAGGTATCATTCGTTTTGGCCCGGTCACGTGTCGACGAAGAAGCAGCTGTCCATTCCCCGGCCTAGAGCTGTGTGCGGCCCTAGGCTGCGCACAACTACCAAGGTCCTGCAAACAGAGCTGACACTGCCCATAGAAGTGTGACGACTGTGACAGATTCCACTACCGTCCTCCATTGGCATCCGTCAGAGTCCCAAACAATACAAGGCCTGTTTGTGGGAACAGCATTGCTGAGATAACAGGAGCTAGTAGGGAGCAGACCCCTGGCCAATACTGTACCTACAGAGGAAGAACCCCGACCGATGATATCACTCGATGGCAAACAGCCAGAGACTTGTCCAAACCCAACACGCTGGACGTGTGCGGCCTAACTTTCTCAAACAGGCCACCGGATGAAATGGCAGACGCCACTACCGCATCACCTCTAACAGAGGAGACGCGTGTGAGCTTCTGTGGTTCATATCAGGACTGCCACGCCAGCATTCACGCGACCCAGCTCAATACAAAACATGGTCGCGGCTGATCAGCCGCATACTTGTCCTCCAGGCGGCTGCTCCTCAATGACTGCCTACAGCTCGCATTGAAGACAGAGAGTCTCATGTTCTCAGCGAGCGGGAGCGAGAGCTTTCCTGCAGAATTAGCTGCTCTCAGGCAGGGTAAGTACTCGAATACTACAGGGCCGTCTGCTTTCTCTTTGTCCAGAGTACGACAGTACTGTGGGTCTAATCCGTGATGTTGGTGGTCGGCTAAGGAAGGCAGAGGGCTATCAGACACCATTCACCCTATTGTCCTGGCACAGACCAACCCTCCACCGCCGACTGCTGATACAAGACTATGACCGCCAGCTGCTGCCACCCTGGTCCTGACCGCTGTTTGCTGAATGAGGCGCGACATACTGGATTCTTCGCGGGTCGGCAAGCTTGAAGAAACATCAGCTGCTGCACAGAGTGGCCAGAGATGTCGCAACAAACCCACTGTTCCACGCATGGCAGATCTTCCTGCTTCGACGGCCCTTCGTCTCCAGGAAGCCACCCTATTGGTCACTGGAGTGGACTTTTTGGACCTGTATCATCAAATAGGCCGCAGACAGGAGAAAGATGGGCATTATCTTTAAATGTCCTTTACTACAAAGGTGCGTACCATCTTGACCCTTTCTATGCGAGCATGGACCAGACTCTTTCCTCCTCGCCCTGCGACGTTTGTGTGCCCAGAAGAGGTAAACCATACGAAATCCTCTGCGACAGGGCCACTAACTTCCGGGGTGCAAGACAGGAACTGCAGAGAGGCAAAAAAATTTTTTGAAAGGCAACTGAGCCAGCCTTGAAAGACAGTTTAGCCTGAGCAGCAGTTATGCACTTTCAAGTTTAACCCGCCTCTTGCACCTCATTTTGAGGCATTTGGAGAGGGAGATAAAGTCAGTAAAGCTCCCTGCGGAGATTGTTCTCAGACAAGAATTTCTCCTTTTTAGGAATAACTTCTCACTACGCTATAGAGGTGGAGGACATTCTTACATTCGAAGCCCTTTGGCATACGGCCACTTCAAACATATGCAGACCCTGACCCCATAACGCACTAATCTCCTGTTGATGGGTCGGCGGGATGCATCTCTGCCACAAGCTGTTTACAGTAGCAGTGACCTGATCGCGACGTCGCCGTTGGAAAACACAGCCAGGTCTTGGCAAGACTTCTGTTCAGTTCACCAGAAACTAACCTCCCTAATCTTCACCAAGAAGAAATGGTGCACTTCCCACTCCTGACCTCACTAGCGAGACCAAGTATCATGGTGATGATCCACAACTCCCAGGCAACGGATGGCCCATTGGAGTGTCAGCTAAGCTGTCCCCAGCCGACGACGCAGGATACCGCCCCTGCTGAAAGTGACATTAAACGGACTAACCTACACCCGGCCCAGGTAGTCAAACTCATCTCTTTGGCGGAGATGCCAGAGGAGCTGAGCGCAAAGCAGGGGTTTTTGAACTCATTACAAATTCACTGACGTAATTTTTTGTTTTATTATTTCCCTCTCTATAGGCGCTTGTTCTTTAAGAAGCAGCTCCTCACGGTCACTGCTGCCTCCCCAATGACATGCGCACTGCTGCCACAGGTGGTCATGTTCGCAGGGGATGCGTAGGAGTGAGACGACATGCTCAGACTTTCGATGTTTTTTACTAAATTGTGTGCGTTAATGCATCTGTAAGTATTACCCGACTTGTGTCAATTGTTACAACCGTTCTGTGTGGTGCAATATCATTTATAATCTCTCTCTT